>MNCI01027470.1:384022-407188 GCA_015680685.1 Gnetum montanum
AAGATGATGAAGGCCATGCTCCAAATGTTGGATAATCTGATCTTTTATCATGTTGGCCTAGTCAATATCTCCTAAATTAATGCCTTTGAGGATGTTGGTTCTATCCACATCCATCCATGATGGTGGCTCCCATGAGACTATATTTGTAGTGACCTCATCTACAGTCATGGTGTTTTGTGGAGTAGGAGACCCAACCACTATTAGAGTGCCTTCAAAGAGATTGAAAGCACTCTCAACCTAAATTCCCTGAATGAACATCTCTCTCTTTTGGCATTCAGTTGTCTCCTTCTTCAGCCATTTCAAATAGGCATCTCAATCAACCTTATACTTGTGCTTGTGGTCCATTTGTATCTTACCCCAATCTAGGACCTAAGCACTATAATCATTCCAATCTTGTGCATTTTAAGAGATCAAGTCCATCTACATTTGTTGCTCATGCAACTCCCAAGAGAAAGCAATCTTATTATGGATAGTGCAATAGTAGTAGGCCCACGTGATCTCCTCGGTTTGTAAGGTCCCTGATTTCTCCACTTGGACATCCATGATGGCCTTAGGCTCCTCAAGTCTTGGATCCTCTTAGCTTACCTTTTATTTTCCTCCTTCAAGGTCATAACTTGCTTCCATAGGAATTCATTAGACCTCTGAACCTCCCATGAAACTTTAGCACATGAAACTACTAGATCAATGGTAGTTTCATAAAGCTTCAAGGGGATATGTTTGGTGTTAGAAGGAATTTTAGGTAAGGAGTTAGACTCCATGTTTTAGGCCAGATCCCATGAACTCATGGCACTAAAAACAACAAAAATAATAATCATAAACTTAATATACAATATAGTTGTAGCAAAAAATACATCTCATAGAAAAATGACTAAGAAATAGCAAAGAATAGTTCTTACCAATTTTGAGTGCAACTTATTGCAATCTACCAATGATATCCTTTGCAATCCCTGCATGAATTCTATCTTGTCTAGAATTTCTACCCATATTTTTAGGTGAAACTCAAGTATAGGGGCCTCTGCTACTAGCTCAAGAACTATGATAAGCATAAGAATTGTTGGATAAGTAAGAACTCTAAAACCAAAAATAAAACTTTAGGCAATGACAAATAGAACATAAGTATATATATACTCTCCCCTTCATCCTCATATTCATCTTCATTATCATTGGGGATTTTGATTAGAGACTCCCAGGGCAATGACACATCAAACAAGGCATCAAGATCACCCATATATTGTTGCAAGAGTGTCTTCTCTACATGCCTCTATTCTTCCTCCACCACAACTATATGCCTTTTCTCTTCCTCCTCAACACATCTATGTGTGTCCTCTACTTGCCTTTATTCTACCTCTATAGTTACAGCTTAGGCTACTAGGTTCTACCATTGATCTGTAGCCATAAACTCTTAGATAAGTTAGCATGAATAACCATAGAACAAAACATAGTTTAAAGAAAAAAAAGAAAAGAAAATATAGGTGAAGTGTACTTGTGATTTCCTTGTCCAAGTGTGGGATCTTGAAGACAACATTTTGTTTATAGGGTGGTTTTGCTATTGGTGGTGCTTCATCTACAGGCCTCTTCAGGTTAGTCCTAGTTGCTCTAGCAACTTTAGCATGTAATCATTGGGCCCTCTTGATGTTTACTAGAAATGTAATAGGTGCCTCTCCCATGCTATCAAGGGATTCACACCAACTAACATCAAGATTCTTAGTGGTCACAAATAGTGAATCTTCCATATCCTCTAGTGGGTTTTGAGCCCTCATGATTGGATAAAGATGCTTTATCCAAGGCCTAGAGAGTTGTCATGGATCTTGGTGCACCGATGATCCACTTGTCTTCACTAGCAAAAATTCTACAAACCTCTTCAAGTAGCCTACAAAAAATGCATGGTGCATGTGGACTATCATGGAAGAATCTACACAAATTTTGAGGCTTTCCTCTTTGAGGCTAGCAACCAAGGAAACAACCTAGTTAAAATGAGTCTCCTCCATCAAAACTTTCTTGAAGGTCTATCCCTATGCAACGTGAATCACCTTCTTTTGTGACAACAATTTAGGAAATACTTAAGATCTAAACAAGGGATAAGACCCCTTTTCATTAGGGTTCATAAAGCTATTGTAAGCAAGGTTGAAGTGGCCCTTGGTAGCATCAAGCCATACCTCAACTTTTGCATAGTGCTCAACCTCTTTCATTGATTTGGTGGCAACTATTATTTTGTCAGTGGGAACACCAAATAAGTCATGGAAGGTAGTCATGCTAATGGAGATAGTAATGGATAGGCCTTGTATTGTCATGCAAAACACATTAGCTTTTTTATCAAAAGAGTTAATGATGTTCAACATCTCTATAGAAGAAATGATAAGATTGGATGCCCTAAAGATCTCAAGAAAACTTGCATGAGTAATGTTTACTTAAATGTCTTCATATGCCTTCTCCCTTAACCACTCCTATGATGGTCCCACCTTAGCAAACTTTAGGATGATATTTTTAGCAAATTTTCCAATGAAGGGTATAATAACATCAGTGGGAGTGGAAGGCCTTGTATGCAAAAGGCAAGTGCTTGGCATCAATACAACTATGTTTTGGCCATAAGAAACTTAAAGCCTAAATAACCATAGAATTGATAAAATAATGAAGTACCTATTTTCTCAATATTCTTCTTCTTTCTTGGAGAAGCTCGTGTGGGGATCCCAATAGTAATACCCATATCTTTGATGTCCTTGAGAGTTTTCACTAGCTATCTATTGTTTTGATAGCCACACACCTCTTGTAAATAGGTTTAAATCTAGTAGGGTATTCATCAAACTTCCCTTTTAGTTGTTCAAAAACAACATATCTAATCTTGGGGCCCTTGGTGAATTCATTTAATGTAGTAAGGGCTACCATCAAAGTTTGATTATTCTTGATCAAACCGTGATCATTGAACTTGTACCTATAAGATATGTGTGAAACCAACAAGTTAAAAAAAAGAGATTAAATTATATAAAACCAACATGTTAAAACCTAAAATAGTTATGCTTACCCTTGTAATCAATACATAGTTCTTGGAGGATTCTAGAATAAATAGTGGACTCTTTATGCCACCATCAAAGTATTATTCATGTTGTATTGTGACTACTTTGGCATAGTCCAAATATTTGAAAGGTACCATGGACTGATGAAATCCACTAATTCTCCTGCTACTCAAGTCTCTGTCCCATTGGTTATAAATTGGGCAACCAGGCATGCAGACATAGGTAAGAAGGTCACCACAATCACTGCAGCCACCTCCTCAAACAAGTATGACCACATAATCACACAAAAGTGTTAGAGAAGATAAGCGTGAAAATCCCTTACCCCTAGGTCGAACCATGCTAATATCTTCTCTAATGCCAAGTTAAGAGGAGGGGTGTGGTCTGTAGGTTGACTGTGACAACAAAGAATTCCATCTAGCACAACCACAATGTGCATTGGCTTTAGTAAGACCCTACAAGAGGAAAGTATAAGAAAAAACATTAACATAACTTTTCAACACTTCTAATTTCTTAACAAATTTTACACATCCTAGTCAAGGGTGAAATTAGCCTCCATAAAAAGCTCTAAGATGTTGGTTTAATTTTGCTTAAGAAAATTTACAAAATATATATATATTATTACAACCTTTCCTAGACTTGATATCATAGCTAAAATTATTATAACCAAAAAACCACAACCAGAATTATGCCTTAGTCCAAATCATGCATTAATTTAGAAAAAGCATCAAAATGTAGAAAAAGTTTCCATAGTAGAAATAAAAAATTTACAAAAAATAGTAAAAAGTCCTTTTCTTTTAAAAAACAAAATTTATAACATAATTTATATTGAAAAAAATCACCAAGATCATGGAGGTTGATAATTCTAACCATGACAACCACATCCATCCTCAAAGGTGTAAAGTGCTACAACCAAATTTAGACCAATTAACACAGCCATATTATAAAATTCATAAAAAATTCATCTTAGCTTTGATTTTAGTGATTCTACCACAAAAGAAATCTTGAAATCATAAACTTTCTAGTCATGGCCATTGTAACAAAAAATATGTGACCATTTTTACACAAAACATAGCTATAAATAGCAAAACCGTAGTCATCACCATTGACCTCTATTTGCATAGGGTTAAGGGAAATTTCACCAAGAATTCATTCAAGCTCCAAACAAAGTGATTTCACACCATGTAAAATCTTGATTTGAGGCCTACGTACCCATAGTTAATATAAATCCAAAAATATAATCGTTTTTGCAGAACATAATTCATTAATAATGTTGAAAATCTAAAAAATGGCACAAACCCCAATTGCACAATTGAATTTAAGTAGCAATAACTTAATCAATATAACTCCAAATTAAATGAAACCACATCCATTACGAAGCTTGAATACAACAACAATAAAAACAAAAAACATTAAATTTTACAAAACATAATCCATTTCTTTGATAGAAAATACACAACATAGCTTGCTTTTTGTACCAAAAAGCATTAAAAACACAAATTTAACGATATTTGGCAAAAAAATTACAACCAAAATAACCAAACCAACCTCTACCCATAAAAGGATGCACCAAAATAAGGGTGTAGGATGCCATTAGAATTAAATTTTAATGAGTTCTTAGCCCTAGATCTAAGAAAAATGGCCTCAACATGAGATTGTTTTTTTTTTTTAGAAAAAAAAAGCATCTAAAAAAGTAAGCCTAATTTCAAAAATCTTATCTACCAATGGTGGAAATAGCAAAATAACCTTAGATCCACATGAAAACTACCAAAATATGACATAGGATTTTGCTAAAATTTAATTTTATTAACTCCTTTTAACTAGATCTAAGAAAAATAACTTGTTTCAACCTAGAAAAACACCAAAAACAACAAGAACACCATGAAAAAGGGCAAATAATGAACTACCTTAGGACTGATTTAGAGGTTCCTTGAATGGAAATGACTTTGGGAAAGGTGGAGATAATTTTGGTAGCCTCATATGATGCCAAGATGTTGGGATTTTTGCTACCTTTCTTCATCATGACGATCAACATTAGAAGAAGGCTTGAAATCTAAAGTAGTTTGAGCTTCCGCACTAGGTTGAGAAAGGATGAAGAGCTTCAACACTAAAATTTGACAAGATTTGATGCAACAATGGATGTGAAGGCTCTCCTCCAATGCATTGATTGATGAAATGGTAGTTTGTGATTGTGCTAACCTAAATCGTCGGTGTAAGGCTGGAAGGGAAACGGACACCGAGAGATTGTCGGGCAGTCACAGCTGACCCTGGCTTCGCTTGAGGGAAAGCTAGAAAAGAAAACGAAGGTAGAGTGCCTTGGATGGTTTTCATGCAAATCAACCAAGGACTTCCCCAAGCGTAAGCTACGGCTAGTGCTAGGGTTATCGTAAACAATGTAAACAAGATGTAAACAGTGACACAAATGTAAACAAAGTGTACTAAATTATAAATAAAGCATAAACAGAGCTATATTGTAAACAAAGCATAAATAGAAATAAACAATGTAAATGGGAGGCAATGAACTGTATTGTATTGTTTAACAAAAAAAAAGGTATGCACCGGTCAAAGTGTAGCTGCACGTGTGGATGGCAGGTCAAGCACTAAGCCCAGGATGATGTTTGAAGTGATGATGTGATGTGATGAACATGAGAAATTCTTGGATGCCAATAGTTAGGTGTGCCAAGTGCCCAAGGATTGCAAGTTTTGTACTTTCTTAGAATTGTTAATCTCTCCAATTTTTGCCTCCTCGATTCATGTGAATTGACAGGGTATTTATAGGGTTGGGCTGGGCTCTGACACATAATTTCCAAAATGGAATCAATGGCTGGGAGATGAAAGGAAAGCAGATCTAGTGACATGTATTCAATGGACAGTTGTGTTCGGGTTGGATGCATGCTGATGAGAGTTGGATGTGTGTCGGCAAGCTACGTTCTTAACCAAGTGCATCGCATTTTACAGTTTATGGGTTATTCAAGCCCATGAAAGTACATTTAATTTAGACCGTGAGGGCATGAATATCCCACAAATAAAAATTTACAATGAAATGTACAAGGGAAATTTGATCTGTCCTACTTGAAACTTCTTTGTCCCTGAGCTTTTCTGAAATTTTTTGGAATTTTCTGGAAGTTGCTGATGCTGAGAATTTTCTGGAAGTTGCTAATGCTAAGAATTTTCTACCATTTTCTGAAATTTTTTTCTGGAGTTTTTTGGAAGTCGATGAATAGTATTCATGTGATGAATAGTGTTTACGCTATGAATAGTGTTCATGTTGTGAATAGTGGTCACACTGATCCTTTACGCTATGCAGCGTAAGAAAATGTAGCCCCAACGTAATCAACTGAAAACACCTCATTTAAGGCCCAAATTTTGATTTTCTGGAGGTTGGGAGCTACTAGGGACTTTCTATCATTTTCTGAAATTTTTTCTAGAATTTTTTGGAAGTTGATGAATAGTGTTCATGCGATGAATAGTGTTTACGCAATGAATAGTATTTACGCAATAAATAGTGTTTACGCTGATGAATAATGTTCATCCGAATGAATAGTATTTACGCAGATGAATAGTATTCATGCGATGAATAATGTTTACATGGATGAATAGTGTTTACGCTGATGAATAGTATTCACGCAATGAATAGTGTTCACATGAATGAATAGTGATTTACGCATCCTTACGCTATGCAGCGTAAGAAAATGTAGCCCTAGCGTAATCAACTGAAAACACCTCATTTAAGGCCTGAATGTTGATTTTCTGGAGGCTAGGAGCTGCTGGGGACCTTGCTTACTCCATGGTGGGCTGCTTGAAGCCATTTCAGACGCTCTGAAGTTGTCTGGAAGTGTTGCTAAAATTTTTGTGGTGTTTCAATGGCCCCTCTTTGTTGACACCTGGAGGAATCCACTCGAGAGGCGTCAACAAAGAAGTGCAAAACACCATGAACAACAAAGCATCAAACATTAACCGTCAGCCCTTGGCCAGATGTCATTGCACCATTTTCAAAAGTACATGGGATTGGGATTGGGGGAATGTAGTTCAAGATGCAAGGGGATTGGTTGTAACTAGAGGAAGCCAAGAGTTGGTTGAGGGTGATGATTGCTATTGGAATTTGTGGGAGAGGAATTCTCTCTCGTGAATAAGCTATGTCATTTGTTCTTGTCAACAGCCGGGTTTTCAACAAACTTGGAACCAAGACATAGGAGGTTTGGGTCTTCACAACGGGACTCTTTGTATGAGAATGGCCAATATTCTTTTGTTCATGATGTCAACGGGGTCATGAAGACCTTTTTCCATGCATTTCAATCTATGACCTTTTTGGATTTTTCTTTTTCTTATTTGTTTCTTCTTTTCTTTTGTTTTTGCTTTATTTTGTCTTTTTCTTTTTCATCATTTTTTCTTTTCTCGGTCTTTTTGAAAGAGCTTTCTTTTTGTGCTATGCTCGTGTTTGAGCACTTACATTTTATGTCATGCATTGTGTACTGTGTTTTGCGTTGTGACTGCTTAGGGAGTTACAGTATGCAACAGTGTATCAAGAGTTTTGAGGTGAGCAGAATGTATCAAGGGGTGTAATTCAATAGGCTAAGGGGAGCATGATGGGTAAATAAGGAATGTATCAGGAGTCAGGAATGTACTTATGAACGGATTGATTAACCCAGTCGTGTGCATTAGGAAAAATGTGATACCTTGTCGTCATGATCAAGTGCATTTATGCATGAACACCTCAGAAGTGTCATCCTGCAAATACAACTCCAAGAAGACAAGAAAACCACAAATGAAATAGTCAGCTAAACACTTTAAACAAGGAGATGGAGTCACCACGTGCAGCTTTCAAAGCAAACAGAATCATGAACAGCATCAATTTCATTAGGCCCCATGAGATGAATCATGCAACAAGTCTTTGTGGAACAGGAACAACCAACTGCAACAACAGATCTTTTCAAGTTTTTCCTGGTCATCGATGATGTCACTAGTTTATAGTCTTAGCAGACTGTTGTGGATTAGTTTCATGTCATAACCCCTTGGACGGTGCTAGTTTAGCGTCGTAGCGGATGGTGCATTGCTAGTTTATAGTCATGGCGAACTGTGAAGAGGCAAACTAGTTTATAGTCTTAGTGGACTCTGGATGCTAGTTTTCATGTCATGGCCAATGGATGTAGCAGTTTAGTGTCATACTGGATAGAGCTCTATGGTATCAGTTTTAAGTCATGATGCCAAGACTATGACGTACCTCAAGTTTGTCAAACATAGTACCTTTTCAAGTACAAATGACTTGTAGGATTGGCGAACTCATTTCCATTCATGTCAGTAAGTTTAAATGCTCCATTGTTGTATGCCTTGGTGACTAAATAAGGCCCTTCCCAGTTAACTAAGAATTTATCTGGATGTTCTTGGGCGGCCTTAAGGACTAGATCTTCTTCTTTGATCAGGCGTTTATGGAGATCGTGCTTGTGCCTTTGCCTCTGTTGTTCTTGGTACCATTCAATTTGATCAAGTGTTCGTACACATTCTTCCTCTACCGAATCGAGCTCAACAATGCACAATTCATTGTTTTGACTTTCATCGAGGAGATCGGAAAGAGTTATCCGCAATGAGGGAACTTACAATTCTAAAGGTAAAATAGCTTCAGATCCGTATACAAGACTCTATGGAGTTTTACCTGTGGATGTTCGATGTGTGGTTCTATAAGCCCACAATGCGTAGACTAATTATTCATGCCATCATTTCTTGCTTTGATTTAGCATCTTTTTTAGCACCATGATGACAATTTTATTTGTAGCCTCTGCTTGACCATTGCTCTGTGGGTAGTAAGGTGACAAAAATGCATGTTTAATGCCCAGACTTTCACAAAAGCTTTTGGTATCTGTACTGCTGAATTGTGGCCCATTGTTGGTAACGATGGTCATTGGAATACCAAAACGAGTTACAATATTTTTCATTATAAAGGTGCAAACGTGTTTTGACATGATCTTCCTAAGAGGAATAGCTTCCACCCACTTTGTGAAATATTCAGTTGCAGTGATAATGAAGCTATGGCCTACTGAAGATGACGATGTTATTGGTCCAATTAATTCTAAACCCCATTTTTGGAATGGCCATGTGATTTGTGCAGTATGTAGTTCATTAGGTGGCACATGTATCAGATTACCATGCTTTTGGTAGATGTCAGATGTTCTAACCTTGGAGATGCAATCGTATTCCATGTGTGGCCAGTAATAGCCTAAACACCTAATCTTTGTTGCCATTGCTTTAGGTGCTCTGTGCCCTTCATAAAATCCTTCATGGATTTTTTCTACAATCGTTTGACCATCAGTGCTATTAACGCACATTAGCAGAATACCTTCATATGATTTACGACATAAGGTGTCACCTATTAATGTGTATTGGAAGGAACGCTTTCGTACGGCATCCTTTTGAGCATTTGTCAAGTGTTGTGGAGGTTCACCTCTTAGAAGATACTCTTTTACGTCATCATACCATTCTATTGTGTGTGTTGTACTAACAGATGCTATAGGTACTTCTAGGCAATGCATGAAACATTTCAGGTGTCATGTTTAAGGCTAGTTTGGCAAGTGCATCAGCGACAGTATTTTTGCTTCTAGGGACATGTTGTATATCCACTTCTACTAGTTGCCTCACTAGATGTTTAGTCAAATCACAATACGGTTGCAAATGGAGGGCTTTGCATGCATAGACCTCAATGACTTGATTAATAACTAATTGCAAATCACCTCGAACTATAAGGCGTGAGATTCCCAGAGTTAACGCTACTTAAAGTCCTCTAAGAAGACCTTCGTATTCTGCTACGTTATTGGTGCAAGGAAAGTTTAAGTGGTAGGCAAAAGGTTGGATTTCTCTAGAGGGGTATGTTAAAATAGCTACGACACTTCCTCCTCAAGAGGTTAAGGCTCCATCAAAGTAGAGGATTACCTGATAATCATTAGGTACAATGTCTATACTATTAACATTTTCATCTAGGAATTCGGGGTTTATCGTTGCTTGATCATGCGTCCGTGAGACGGTTAGTTGTGTGGCTATTGCTTGACCTTTTGTGGCAGATTGAGCAACATAGTGTAAATCAAACTCTATAATCATCGCTTTCCACCTAGCTAACCTACTTGACTCATAGATGTTATTAGTGATGGCATAGAGAACATTATCCTTGCAAATGATGTAAACTTGATTACGAAAGAGATGATGTCACCATTTCTTCAAAGAGAAGACGAGGGCAAGGCATGATTTTTCTACGTCGTTGTATTGTTGTTCATAGGCTATTAAAGCATGGCTTAGATAATATATAGGAATCTCGGCTCCATCTTGACATTTTTGACAAAGCATGGATGCGATAGAAGAACTGGAAGTTGCAAGATAGATGTAAAAAGGTTTGTCACTTTGTGGAGGATAAATAGTTGGTAGCTGGGCCAACTTTTGTTTTATGTTCTCAAACGCTTCTTGGCATTGTTGAGTCCATTGGAAATGTACATTTTTTCGTAACAAATGTTTCATGGGAGTCAACTTATCCATCAACCTTTTGATAAAGCGTCTAATGAATTGTAGCCTACCTTGGAGGCCATGTAGTTTGGTAAGGTTTTTTGGTGGTTGGATATTGGTTATCGCTCTAACCTTATCCGGGTCTACCTGTATCCCTATTTCAGAAACTAGGAAACCAAGCATTTTTCCCATTTTAACACCGAACACACACTTTTTTGGATTGAGCCTAAGGTCATATTTGAGACAACGTTTATGCACTAAGTCTAGATCTTTTGCATGTTGTTCAGTTGTTTTAGACTTGACTGCTATATCATCAACATAATCATTGAGCAAATTGAGCATGTAGTCACTAAATTTGTATGTCATCACTCGCCGATATGTAGCAGCTGCATTTTTAAGGCCAAATGGCATCATTGTATAACAAAATGTCCCCCAAGGTGTCATAAAAGTTGTCCTAAGTTGATGCTCTGGATTAATTCTTATTTGATTGTAGCTAGAAAATCTGTCCATGAAGGATAGTAGTGCATGTCCAGCTATCGTGTCAATAAGTTGATCAATGTTGGGTAGAGGAAAGTCATCTTTTATAGTGGCTATGTTGAAGTCATGGAAGTCAATGCATATGTGTATACTACCGTTCTTCTTGGGAACTACAACAATGGTTGATACCCAATCGGAATAGTTGATGGCTCAGATGAAACCGGCTTAATAGAGCTTTGTGGTCTTAGTGCGGACTGCTAATGCCACTTCGGGTCTAACCTTTCATGCTTTTTGTTTTACTGGTTTAATTTTTTCATCAAGAATAATGCTATGTTGGATGATCTGGGGGTCTAGTCCTGGCATGTCTGTATATGACCATGCGAACGTTTTTATGTTGTCTTTTAAAACCTGAGTGATGTCACCTACGAGTTGTGGATCTAGTAAGGCACTTAATTTCAAGGTTTTGGCTTTGTCATTGACTGTGGTAATGGGATTTCAACCAAAGGATCTTCAGTGATATTTTTAGCTTCTAGATCTAGAGTTTTAGCTACGTTTTTAGGCCAGTCTGACGTTTCTTGAGTGGAGGCTATCAAATCCGTATAGGTGGATGGATTTAGATCCAATGATTCTGGGTGGATCACTCTTTCTACATCTCTGTATGGTCCATTGAGAGACAATACTGAGAGGATGTTGTTGGTGGCCATGATGCTTGCTCTTGCCAATTAAAACAAGAGTGAAATAAAAGACACTCCCTCAGTAAGAGAGTTACAAAGTTTAAACGAACATAGGATAACTAAGCTGGTGGAATGTATAAAGACTGATGTAATGGCCTGAATTTAATTGTGGTATAGAACCATGTCAGATCTAGTCCAAATGAGCCTAAATTTGACAAGCAGCACCCTCGGGACATCAAACATCCAGACCCAGGTGCAAAATAGCTCCACGGTTCAACATTTGGAAAAGGAATTCTTCATGATTATCCACATGCTGTCCAACGTGTGGAGCATGTACACCCAGCGTGTACATGCTAGCATGGTTCATGCTGTACACTTGTAAATTTTTATTCTTTCGCACTTGGTCAATGCTCCACATGTCACTCGATCTGAAATTCTAGCATCCCACAGCCACGCATGCCTTTCCAAATCCGAATCCGACACCCAAAACCCTCATAAAAACCCCAATTTTTCACTAGACCAGGGGGGCAGAAATTGAGACAAACAGAAAACAAAAAAAAATCAGAGAACACTTAGCAAATCTGAACACCAATTCTGCATGTTGGACTTCAATCCTGCATGCTGAGCATACAGCCTTCACGCTATGCCTGTAGCCGAGACCAGCATTCCATCATTCCTTCACATCCACCGGGGCTTTTCGTCTACCTTGTGTCAGACCTACAACTACATTTAGACTGGTGCATTATAATTTTCAGCATGCAATAATATTGCTACATTTTTTTTGCTAAGGTTTACTACAGTTTTCGTTCATTTTTTTCTATCTCTCGTTTACATCTCTACACATTTTACGTTCTGGTTTACATCTACCACGTTGTTTAAACATAACCCAATGTATCGTGCATTGGTATATGTTGGGGAAATCCTTGTCTGATCCACGTGCGGACCACCCAAGGTACCCTACCTTCATCAATTCCAGCTTGCCCTCAAGCAAAGGTAGGTTCTTCTATGCCTATCTGTGGATCTCTCGGTACCCATTTCATTCCAGCCATACACCGACGATATCAGACAATACAGAAAATTGCGCTAGAAGGAGGGCATAAAACTATTTGAATTTAATCTGATTTCATACACCCATACCCTGTGCTTCTGATCCATCACCCTATTTTCTCACATGTACGTCGCCTCAACACCAAATCTAATTTCGAACCTCCCAAATCTGGGCCTGGTTCTGCAGCATTCACAGCGTCTACATGCTGCCTAAAAATCTACACATTGTAGACTCTGTCTACACGCTGTCTGACAACTCGCAACATTCTTAGCGTCTACAAGCTACCTGAAAACCTATACGCTGTAGAATCCATCTACACGCTGTCTAACAACTCTCAGCATTCTCAGCGTCTACATGCTGCCTGAAAACCTATACATTGTAGACTCTGTCTACACACTGTCTGAAAACTCGCAGCATTCTCAACATCTACACGCTGCCTGAAAACCTATACACTGTAGACTCTATCTACACACTGTCTGACAACTCATAGCATTCTCAGCGTCTACACGCTGCCTGAAAACCTACACGCTGTCTGACAACTCACACGTTGTACACTGTTTGACAACTCGCACGCTGTAGACTTTATCTTCACGTTGCCTGAAAACCTGCACGCTTATCGCTCTACTTGTACGCTGACAGTTGCAGCCTGCATGTAGTGACCTTAATTTACATGTTGTGACTAGCTTCTATACGCTGGTCTCTTAAGTCTGTATGTTGGGACCTAGTCCACACGCTGTGCAAATAGGTTGCACGCTGTCAACTTAGGTGTACGTTGATCAGCACACCCATTTCATACTTGGCTAAATCCTCACTCGTACGCCCTGACATTGTATTCCTTCCATCGTGTTACATTTACAACCTTTTCTCTATGAATACCACCAACACCAACTCTTCGACCAAGTCCATTCCTGATATCGTGGGCCCCACGATGATGCTGATGCCCGTTATACAACCCATTGGGGTCCACGGTGAGGTTAATACCCGCGGAGGACCTCGTCAATCTCTCCGACTGCAAGGGAAGAATCTATCATTCAACGTTATCACACAGGAACAATATAATTTCATATGCGTAAAAATCCAAGCCAGCCCAGCAGTGGATCAAACTAAAATGGATGTCAAAAGACAATTTGAACTGTTTCATAGGGGAGGACATGAGTTCATCCCTTCCCCATATGACATCATCCCTCTCCCCGAGCACTACTCTGAACTTATCTCATAGCTCCTCCTAGCTAGGAATCAGTCTTTAGACCAATCTATGGAAAATCCTCAATTGGAAGAGGAGGATGACTTTGCAGCTCAATCCTAACATGAAGATTCATACCATACCCTCATCCCACAAACTTACGTGAACCCATTATTTCACCCATTCATAGGAGAAACTATGTCCCTCCAGTCACTTAGAACCACTCAAGCACTTGTGCCTCAACAAGAAGCCTCTACCCTCATTTCCACTCTCCCCGAGACTGATAACCAATTCAACATACCCATTGCCACTGTTCCTCCAGTCATCACTTTACCCCCTTTCTTGCAAATACAACCCCAACAACAACCCCCTCAAAATAATGTAGGAGTGACCTTCCCACCCTGAGTGATCGGGATGCCATATGTGATACCAGCTTCTACATCTGCACACTATATACCACGGATCCAAACCCAAGGAGCTCCTTTTACCACTTCAACTCAACAAGTTCAGGGTGTTCCTGCACAAAACGTGATCGGACAATGGGCTGGGACTGGTGCACAAGCACATCAACCCCATAACTACAATGTACCGCCTCCTACAATCCCACCCATAAACATCCCTCAGGTACAGCAACAACCCTTTCCTTACAGTATGCCACCCTTAGCGGCACCTACCATGAATATCCCACAAGCCCAACCTCCAACCACTCAACTGTCCTCTCTCCCGCCCACCATGGAACAATCTAATTTGTATACTACACAACATAATCAATCTGCCATCTCATCTAGTGCCCAAGACTAGGCTGATGCTAAAAAACTAATGCAAAAGCTAACTGACGAGGTCAAGCACCTCAAAACAGCCACCAACGAAGAACTTAAGATAGTGGATTTCTATCAAGATGACCCTATCAACTCTTCAGTTCCACCTCTAACGTTACCTAAGGGTGTTTCCTTACCCACATTAACCAAATACAATGGGGAGATAGACCCCAACACCCATCTTATAACATTTAGATTAGAATGCGTGTTACTCCAAGCGTGGCCACATGCCATCTTGCGAGTGTCCCCATGTCCCTCATAGGGAGAGCACTTGACTAGTATCGGGCTTTGCCTCGAAACTCAATATATTCTTTAGAAGATTTGTTACACCAGTTCGTTACTAGGTTCAAGTATAACTTGAAGCCTGAAGCAACACTTGATAGCTTGATACAGGTTAAGCAAGCACCACTTGAACCTGTTCAAAAATGTATTCAACGATGGAGTGCTGCCCTCAATGAGCTCCATGAGCCAATCCCGGAGACTTATCTCCTCACTATCCTAAAGGGGCCGTTAATGATTTTGTGAAGTCCAAATTATACTATCTTAATGCATGCACTCTTAGCCAAGAATTTGTACAAATAAAGAATATAGAAGAAGCAACCCAAAATAGCCATGACCCCACCTATTCAGCCTTTAAAAATCAACATAATAAGAAAGACAAAGAAAAGGCTAAGGTGACCATAGTAGCAGTAGCGGAAACACAACAAATGAGAATGGGGCAATGAGGCAAACTGCCCACTACCCCTACTAACTACACTAGACCTGCTCCCGCTACTGCACCCAAACCATCCACATCATAAAATCCTACGCCAAGTCATGTGAGAAACTTCGAGAGGAGAGACCCTTTTCAATACACGCCGGATGACATTCAACCACCTTCGACCATCCAATCGCAACCTTGTCCTACTCCATACGTCATACAGGTTCCAAAGCAATTGGATATTCAGAAACCAAATGTTTCCCCGTGCCACATATGGGAACGCCTAGCAAACAGGCTCACACGAGAACGATTAGAGAAAGAACGTCAACAGCTTGCTTTGGGACCCCCCAAGGCTACTCCATTAAGTGCAATACCCATGGCATCACCTGCTAATGAACCGAACTCTAAGGAAGAATCATCAGGAGTTAATTATACATCCAAATCAACAGTTACGGAAGAAAGTGTCAAACTAGCTACACATGAGATAAAACTACTGGGCTTGATAAACCAAGTAACCATTAACAAACATACCCCTAATAGTAAATATTTAGCAACAGCTCTAACACAGGTCACACAGGCACTTAAATAGAAAAATACCTCACTAAGCCTATATGACCTGATATTAACTTCTCAAGCTCATTGCGAAGCACTGGTACGCATGTTAACATCGGTCCCAGTAAGTGAAAACTTACCTCCCAATGAACCTTCAATTCATGCAGTAATGTATTCACCTCAAGGATCGACTTCTAAATCACTATGTTTCCACACTGACAACATCAAAATTGATGAGAGAACCGAAGATGTCACCCATGCACCTATGTTCATAATGATACAAGCAGATCAATTCAAAATACATCAGGTGCATGTAGATGATGGAGCCGCCACAAATGTAATACCCTACCCTGTCATCGAACAATTAGGGCTCACGCAACTAATTAAACCAACTTCCACCACATGCTTAAAATCATTTAGTGGATCATGCGTAGTAGTAAAAGGTACTATAACTTTGGACTTTATAGCAGGGGATCGATTTCCTACATCAGCTAACTTCATTGTCATCGACGAAATCAGTTTAATATTAGGAAGACCTTAGCTGGCCCAACTCAAAGCAGTCTCTTCCCCTATACACCAAGAGATCCACCTGCCTTATGAAGGTGGTGAAATCATCATACGCGGGGAGGCTGCTACACCTACCATTTCGTTGCATACAGATATAGACCAAGGCTTGGAGGTTAAGTTTGAAGAGCCTAAACAGGATGACACAAACGAAAAACAAAGTTGCACGCAACCAATAACCAATGATCCATTAAACATAAATGAAACCTTACCTAACTTAGAGACACGCAGACCTAAAACTTTACATATGCTGTCTAACTTGGAAATTACAACAAACATCAAAACTACTATACATACAGAAATGCTAGAAGACACTAACATAGAGCATATCCCATCAGACGTCCCTTGGGCTGAATTACCATTCAACGTAATCAACAAAGGGAACGCTGAGTACAGAATCACACCTATTGGTATCACTCCTGATGTTCAATTCCGAAAAATAAAAAAATCATTAAATTGTTAAACTACATTCTTCATCTGAAATGACGTTAAACTACCACATGTCCGCAACGACACAAAACTAGCCACGGTCAGAAATGGCCAGTTTACCAAGGAACTCACCAGTATCACTTGAAACTTCCCTTGTTTACATGGAGCCTGAAATGGCCTTAAACTAGTGCCCATGGCTCGAGATAGCCTTAAACTAGAGAATTTTTCTTATATTTCTTTTCTCCAAATTCAAGTTTATAGTTTGAAATTATGCTTACACTGTTGCATGTTACGTTATCAGCCATTTCTTCATATTCCCCTACTTCTGTTCCTACTTCGTGCATTACACTTAAGCAACAAAATGGACAAAAATATTTTTACATTGCTGCATCATGTTTACATTCAAGCCCAAAAGATTTTCATTTTAAACTTGCACTTCCAGTATTCAAATAAACTTAAAATTCAAATAAAGAATGAATAAATAGAAAACTCAATTAAAAAATAGAAAATAGTATAAATGTATCACCATCAAATTACAACTTAGTGTAATGTCCTCACATGATACATGGATCTCATACATAATCATTTGAATAACAAATAAAAAATATATTCATGTACAAATAGACAATCACAGTGGTTAACCGATCCCATCCATCAGTTCATATACAATCCAACCAAAACATTCTGCTTGCGGCTCGCATAAAAACATGACCAAACTTAAAGCTAAGCATCAGGGTCGGCAGGGGTGTCCCCCTTAGACTCCCTGGCATCACGGGTCCCTGCTCCATCGGGGCCACCCTCTTTATCATCGCCATCACCCTGACCCTATAAAAGGGTAAAGAAAACAATTAACACAAAAGGAAAAGAGAATAATTCAAAAAGTTATTGAATAAACAAAATTTGCAACTTTAAATGACTTACTGAAGAAGATCCTCCTAGACTGAATTCCAACCGACACAGGATTTCTTCTTTAGAGAAACTTGCCCAGTCAGTCCCATCAAAGCCCAAATCAACATTGGCCAAAGCCTTCCCTTTATCCACTATGGACCAAGTGGGACATTTCAGAGGAAACTCCCCCATAGAAACCTCCCCAGAAGCCGTGGTGATTACCCTCTTGGGTGATTCCATCTCCACCACAATATGCTTAGCAAATGTGTCAAATGAAGAATGCAGGCCTAAACCCTCAACAAACATCTCAAGCTGACGCTTCTCTATAAATACCTCCTTTAATGAATTTTTATAATGATACTTATGGATCTTCTCATCTTGACCCCATTTTCATACCTTAGAAGCGAAAGCCTTCCAATCTTGACATTTGAGGTTCAGTAAATCTATTTGCGCTTTACGCTCTACTAGCTCCTGCATCAATGATACTTCGCGATTCAATAAATTCCAATATCTATCATAAGTAATGTCGGAATTTCACCAAGAGTGATCACCTATTAACCTTGATGAGGTGAACTCATAACGCAATTTGAGATTGTCCCACTTTGTTGACAACTTGGAAATCTCTTTTTCTCCCACTTGAATCTGCAACCATAGCCTCTCGATAGAATGCCTACACGTCCAAGGAGACTTGGCATTTTGCAACCACATATTCAGAAACCAAATTTTTCCCCATGCCACATATGGGAACACCTAGCAGACAGGCTCACACGAGAACGATTGGAGAAAGAACATCAACAGCTTGCTTTGGGACCCCCCAAGCCTACTCCATCAAGTGCAATACCCATGGCATCACTTGCTAACGAATCAAACGCTAAGGGAGAATCATCGGGAATAAATTATACATCCGAATCAACAGTTACGGAAGAAAGCGTCAAACTAGCTACACATGAGATAAAACTGTTGGGCTCGATGGACCAAGTAACCATTAACAAACATACCCCTAACAGTAAATATTTAGCAACAACTTTAACACAGGTCACGAAGGCACTTAAATAGAAAAATACCTCACTAAGCCTATATGACCTGATATTAACTTTTCAAGCTCATCACGAAGCGCTGGTACGCATGTTAACATCGGTCCCAGTAAGTGAAGACTTACCTCCAAATGAACCTTCAATTCATGCGGTAATGTATTTGCCTCAAGCATCGACTTCTAAATCACTACGTTTCCACACTGACAACATCAAAATTGATGAGAGAACCGGAGACGTCACCCATGCACCTATGTTCATAATGATACAAGTAGATCAATTCAAAATACATCGAGTGCATGTAGATGATGGAGCCGTCACAAACGTAACACCCTACCCCGTTATCGAACAATTAGGGCTCATGCAACTAATTAAACCAACTTCCATCACATGCTTAAAATCATTTAGCGGATCACGCGTAGTAGTAAAAGGTACTATAGCTTTGGACTTTATAGTAGGGGATCGATTCCCCACATCAGCTAACTTCGTTGTCATCGATGAAATGCCAGGGTTCAGTTTAATATTAGGAAGACCTTGGCTGGCCCAACTGAAAGCAGTCTCTTCCCCTATACACCAAGAGATCCACCTGCCTTATGAAGGTGGTGAAATCATCATATGCGAGGAGGCTGCTACACCTACCATTTCATCACATACAGATACAGACCAAGGCTCGGAGGTTAATTTTGAAGAGCCTAAATAGGATGACACAAACAAAAAACAAAGTTGCACGCAACCAGTAAGCAATGATCCATTAAACCTAAATGAAACCTTACCTAACATAGAGACGCGTAGACCTGAAACTTTACATACGCCGTCTAACTTAGAAATTACAACAAACATCGAAACTACTATACATACGGAAACGCTAGAAGACACTAACATAGAGCATATCCCATCAGACGTCCCTTGGGCTGAATTACCGTTCAACGTAATCAGCAAAGGGAACGCTGAGTACAGAATCACACCTATTAGTATCACTCCTAACATTAAATTCAGAAAAATCAAAAAATTATTAAACCGTTAAACTACATTCTTCGTCCGAAATGACGTTAAACTACCACATGTCTGCAACGACACAAAACTAGCCACTATCAGAAATGGCTGGTTTACCAAGGAACTCACCAGTATCACTTGAAACTTCCCTTGTTTACATGGAGCCCAAAATGGCCTTAAACTAGTGCCCATGGCCCGAGATGGCCTTAAACTAGAGTATTTTTCTTATATTTCTTTTCTCTCAATTCAATTTTTTAGTTCGAATTTATGGTTACACTGTTGCGTGTTACATTATTAGCCGTTTTTTCATATTCCCCTACTTCTGTTCCTACTTCGTGCATTACACTTAAGCAACAAAATGGACAAAAACATTTTTACATTGCTGCATCGTGTTTACATTCAAGCACAAAATATTTTCATTTTAAACTTGCACTTCCAGTATTCAAATAAACTTAAAATTCAAATAAAAAAATGAATAAATAGAAAACTCAATTAAAAAATTGAAAATAGTATAAATGTATCACCATCAAATTACAACTTAGTGCAATGTCCTCACATGATACATGGATCTCATACATAATCATTTGAATAACAAATAAAAAATATATTCATGTACAAATAGACAATCACAATGGTTTACCGATCCCATGCATTAGTTCATATACAATCCAACCAAAACATTCTTCTTACGGCTCGCATAAAAACATGAGCGATCATAAGACCAAACTTAAAGCTAAGCATCAGGGTCTTAAGGGGTGTCCCCCTCAGACTCCCTGCCATCACGGGTCCCTGCTCCACCAGGGCCACCCTCTTGATCATTGCCATCGCCCTGACCCTATAAAAGGGTAAAGAAAACAATTAACACAAAAGGAAAAGAGAAGAATTCCAAAAGTTATTGAATAAAAAAAATTCGCAACTTTAAATGACTTACTGAAGAAGATCCTCCTAGACCGAATTCCAACTGACACAGGATTTCTTCTTCAGAGACACTTGCCCAGTCAGTCCCATCAAGGCCCAAATCAACATTGGCCAAAGCCTTCCCTTTGTCCACCGTGGACCAAGTGGGACATTTTAGAGGAAACTCCCCCACAGAAACCTCCCCAGAAGCTATGGTGATTACCCTCTTGGGCGATTCCATCTCCACCACAATATGCTTAGAAAATGTGTGAAATGAAGAACACAGGCCTAAACCCTCAACAAACATCTCAAGCTAACGCTTCTCTATAGATACCTCCTTTAATGAATTTGTATAATGATACTTATGGGTCTTCTCATATTGACCCCATTTTCGTACCTTAGAAGTGAAAGCCTTCCAATCTTGACATTTGAGGTTTAGTAAATCTATTTGCGATTTACACTCTACTAGCTCCCGCGTCAACGATACTTGGCGATTCAATAAATTCCAATATCTGTCATAAGTAATTTCGGAAGTTCGTCAAGAGTGATCACCTGTTAACCTTGCTGAGGTGAACTCATAGCATGATTTGAGATCATCTCGCTCTGCTAATAGCTTGGAAATCTCTTTTTCTCCCACTTGAATCTGCAACCATAGCCTCTCAATAGAACACCTACACGTCCAAAGAGACTTGGCGTTCTGCACAATGCACTCTGCCACTTCATCATAAATTTGTCGGGGCACCTGATCAATCTGTGGGGGCAGCACAGGTAAACTATCAATACCAATGGCCTCAGCTGAATCCCATTTTAGTTTAGCCCCTGCTCATATGAGGAGAACATACCGGAATCTCTATCCTCTTCTAGATTCGGAGGATCGCCAAGGTCTAGTCTCCCTCCAAAGAAACCATTGAACATCTCATCAACTCCACCTTGATCATCAAGGTTACCCTTTTCTGTTGTATCTCCCTCCCAATTTTCCATTCCTCCTGTCTCATCCCTGCCTCCCTCATCCTCCTCATTTAAGTTCATTGAGACCTCTTCCTCCTCGATGATTGGTGCTAATCTCTCTTTTCTTACTCTAGAAGTCAACTCTAATGGCATTCATAGGTTCAACATCAGGCATTGTATAAACCACCGAAAAATAAAGTAAAAATAATGATGATGATAACAAAACAAAAGCAAATAAGAGAATCAAGCTTACCCCGTACAGGCATCTTAAACAGTATACGTTTCACCCTTGGCTTATCTGAAGTTAGAGCAACCTCTTTGGGACGTTCACGCTTCTGAACTTTTGATTTTGCTTTTCCGATCATTTCCTGGATAACCTGATTGGCTCTCCTAGCAGTGTAGGGCACATTATCTGGTTCCAACCCTATGTTGTCATGCATGTGAATTGACTGACCAGATGACCCCTCCATCATGACAGAAATTGACTCGTCAATCCCCTCAGGAGCATCTTGAGATTCAGCCACCTCTAATAAGTGGCGAATCCACGGGTGAGATAGTTGGTGGCAATCCCTTAACACATACTTGTTATTCACGTGAACAACCAGAAATTTAGCTAGCCGACACAAGTAACCGACAAAGAATGCAAAAGTGAAATGGGATTGCGCCTCAATGTTTGAACGCAACCTCACTATCTCCCCATGGAAACCCAAAAGCAAAAACTGGGCCCAGTTATAACGTACCCCAGTCTCTAGAATAGTGTGCATGATACACACAGGTTCTACCCCAAAATTTTTCACTTGAGATAGAGACTTTGGAAACACCTGAGCCCTGAACAAGGGATATAACTAATTAACTTTTGCCACTTTTGATTTCCCCTGCATAGGAAACCCCTTAAAGCCCTTAAGGACACCCAACCAGTTCTCCAATTCATGAACCACATGGATTTCCCTTTGTACCCTATCCAAAATCACTTTAGTTCTAGTTGCTGGTACATCAAAGAAGTCCGAGAAGAATTCCTTCGATAGATGGAAAACCACTTTGACACCCTTGATGCTAGTGCTATAGTAGGTGACAAACTCGTCGAAAGAATCAACGATTCCAATCTCAATCATAGAAACATCAGGGCTTAGGGTAGTAAACAAATCCATGAGGCCCGCATCACTCAAATGATTGATGATATGTCGCGGTGCCTTCGTACGTAACCTTCGTTGTGCATCACTGACTTCCCCGAATTTCATAAACAAAGTGCTCTCAGTCTGCCCAGTTCTGATAGTGGCTCCACCAAACAGGGCATCCACTGTACGCACAAGATAACCCCAGGGAGTCAACATAACCAGTGATGTCGTAAAACAAGCAAATTGAGGTATCGAAAATACCATTACTTACCGTTACTCGATGGATTCGGATCGCTAGGAGCCAAATCAGAATCACGTGGGAAAACTGGCCCATTATGAGACCAATCCCCATGCAACCA
>MNCI01027470.1:407227-417437 GCA_015680685.1 Gnetum montanum
TGGTGCTGTGTTGGCCTAGACCAAGGGTGACATTGTTCATTTTCACAAATGGTACTCGAGGGNCCTACTCGGGACACTGTTCTAGGAGGGTTCTGGAATAGAGTATGCACACGAGCAACTAGGAACAATGTGTTATTGATGTCGTAAGACCCATGTGACAATAAGTCCCACACACATGATAATGGATGGCTAGATCTGGGTCCTCTAGAGGGATCATCCTCAATCGTAAGTGGTCCCTCGTCAATGTCCACCACGAAAGCCACAACGCCATTTGAAGACCTTGGTAACATGGTCTTGAGCATGCCCGATGCTAATTGTTCACTTAAATGCGACCATATTACCACGTTGAATTTTTCTAAGATGAAGGCAAGGAATTCACAGGCCCCTTCTCTGAACCATACCCCATTGTGATCAATTGTCATATCTGGAACTGGCTTGTCAAAATCAATTGGACGAAACCATGTCAGAACTCCAACCAGCTCGACCACCAAGAGGAAAGGTTTGGGATCCCTGCATGTATTCAAGAAATAGGGTGAATAAGCCATGTAAAAATAAAGTTCTATACTAGGGGGCCAACACTTAGAAAAAATTCCAGCATCAAACTCAGCATGCATCTTGCACACTAGAAAACCCAGCGTACACGCTGCATGCTAGAAAATTCAGCGTGCACGCTGCATGCTGGAAAATGCAGCGTGTAGACCCTGCACGCTACATGCTGGAGCGTGACCACAATAACCATACACGCTGAGTATAGAAACCTTATGCTATGGAAAAATCTACGCTACACAATGGGAAAATCAACAGGAATGGTAGGAAAAAAACACAAATTTCGACGAAGGGTCAAAGCCTACCTGCACGTCGACCCTGACCATGAGGGAATCCTAGGTCTAGGTAGACATTGGAGCATCGCTTCGCTCTCTTTGGCGAAGGTCAAGCTAGGATCCTTCCTCCCCTGGCCTTCTACTTACTTTCCCTTGCTCATCGTGGCGTTCACGCTAAACCCTGTACGCTGAGGTTTTGTCCCTGCACACTGTGTTTACGTCGAA
Source organism: Gnetum montanum (assembly GCA_015680685.1). NCBI lineage: Eukaryota > Viridiplantae > Streptophyta > Gnetopsida > Gnetales > Gnetaceae > Gnetum > Gnetum montanum. The sequence continues at coordinate 408,274 of MNCI01027470.1, forward strand.
TCTTGCACGCTGGGGTTTGAAGCCGCACGTTGGATGCTCTCTGTCGACTTGCTGCACCCCGATTTATGTCACCCTGGTTGCTACCATCGTGCCATACCTACACCTTCCCCTGCCTATACTGCCTGATATTCGCCTCGGTATACGCTACCCTCGGTACACATTGTGCTCAGTTCACGCTGGTCTCAGGTTCACGTTGGCATTTCACTACGTTCACGCTCGAACTTAACCATGGCTACCCTGTGGTTCACACTAACTCCAATTTATATACTCTGCGTTAAACACATTGAGAACACCTTGAAATAATTTATTTAATTAATTTTAAAATTAACCAAAATACAAAGAATGTGTAAATACATAAGAACAAAGCAGAAGCAATGATAATGAACAGAACAAAAACAAAATAATGATATACTGGGATGAACACTACCCATATGCAATATTCTCTTGCAAAGCAACTCCTATTGCCCACACTAAACATTTTAGTGAAAACTCCATGTTTGGCAGTTTCACACTCGATAACGATTACAAATCGTACAATCAACCAGACATCATGAACGAACAATCAACAGCCTGGTAAGGCCTTAAACTACCACAAACGGCCTAGTAAGGCCTTAAACTGCCGCAAATGGCCTGGTAAGGCCTTAAACTACCGCAAACGGCCTGGTAAGGCCTTAAACTACAGCAAACGGCCCGGTAAGGCCTTAAAACTACCATGATCAGCTCATTATGACTATAAACGGACAGGTATGGCCCAGTAAGGCCCTAAACTACTATGCGTCCGGATACAACAATAAATTTCCATCGCATACCTTAGTCCAATTTAGATGCATAAACGTACAAATTACTTACATTCGAAAATAACTAACCCCCTGATTGATGCTGCTCCCTGTTTATTGGCAGGAGCAAACATTATGGACAGCAAGCTATTATTCTTACCACTGTCTATCAATGGACCGCACAGAACGATCACACGAAAAATCAACATGGAGTCTATTGATTTAGGCTCAACAACAAATGACACTTTTGTGGCATCAACTCAACAAACGCTAGATTATTTCGAAACAATGACCAAAACTCTAGACCTAGAAGCTGATAGCATCACCGAAGACCCCTTGGTTGAAGTCCCCATTACCATGCCAGATGGCGAAGTTAAAATCCTGAGACTAAGTACATTGTTAAGCCTGCAATTGACTAATGACATAGCACAAGTGCTTAAAGACAACCTAAAAGCATTTGCTTGGTCCTACACTAACATGCCCAGGTTAGACCCTTGAATAGTCCAGCACAACATTATACTTGATCCAAAATTAAGACCAGTGAAATAAAAGGCACGTAAGGTCAAGCCTGAGGTGGCACTAGCAGTCCGCAATGAAATCACAAAACTTTATCAGGTTGGTTTCATTCAAGCTATTGACTATGCTGACTGGGTATCCAACATGGTCATTGTTCCAAAGAAGAATAGAAGTATTCACCTATGCATTGAATTTCGGGACCTCAATGTCGCGACCATAAAAGATGATTTCCCCCTACCTAGCATTGATCAACTAGTTGACTCGACCGCTGGGCATGCCTTATTATCCTATATGGATGTCTTTTCAGGATATAACCAAATTTGGATTAACCTTGAACACCAACTTAGGACGACTTTCATAACACCATGGGGGACTTTTTGCTACACGATGATGCCATTCGGTCTTAAGAACGTCGGTGCTACATACCAAAGAGCAATGACGTTTATCTTTAGTGATTATATCTTCAACTCGCTCAATGACTATGTGGATGATATCATGGTTAAATCAAAGACATCAGAATAGCATGTACAAGATCTTGACTTAGTACTAAAATGTTGTTTAAAATATGAGCTGAGACTTAACCCAAAGAAATGTGTCTTTGGAGTTAAAACAGGAAAAATGCTCGGGTTCATAGCCTTGGAAGCAGGGATACGAGTAGACCCCAATAAGATTAAGGCCATAACAAACTTAAAACCACCTAGGAACCTTACCGAACTTTGCGGTCTTCAAGGTAGATTATAGTTCATCAGGCATTTCATAGAAAAAATCACAAACAAGTTGAAACCTATGAACCACTTGCTACGCAAGAACGCTGACTTTGAATGGACTTCACAGTGCTAGGAAGCATTTGACAACATTAAAACAGTGCTTGTTCAACTACCCATAGTTTATCCACCTCAAAATGATAAACCGTTCTACATCTATCTTACTACTTCTGACTCATCAATCGCATCTATGCTTTGCCAAAAATGAGATGATGAAACTGAAGCCTCGGTGTATTACTTAAGTCATGCATTAGTAGCCCATGAGAAGAGGTACAACGAGGTGGAAAGGTCATGCTTAGCCCTTGTCTTTTCCTTAAAGAAATGGAGACATTACCTATTCTGTAATCAAGTCAATATAATCTGCAAGGATAATGTACTTAGATCCATCACAGGAAACATTTACGAGTCGAGTAGAATAGCTCGGTGGAAAGCCATGATAGCCAAGTTTGACCTGCATTACGTAGCGCAATCATCAGTTAAGGATCAAGCAATAGCAAATCAAATGACTGCATCACCAATGCACGATCAGGCAACGATAGAGCCAGAATTCCCTGATGAAAATGTGAGTGCAATAGACATAGTACTCGATGAATACAATGCTATTTTGAATTTTGATGGAGCATCCACCTCCTGAGGGGGAAGTGTTGTTGCCGTCTTCACCTATCCCTCCGAGGAGATCCAACCCTTTACTTATCATTTCGACTTCCACTGTACCAACAACGTAGTAGAGTACAAAGGTCTCCTTAGAGGTCTTATGGCAACACTAGCTTCAAACATCACACGACTAGTAATCAAAGGTGACTCATAATTAGTTCTAAATCAAGTCATAGACGTTTACGCCTGCAAAGCACAACACTTACAACCATATTGTGATTTGACTAAGCACTTACTGAAGCAATTCGAAAATATATATGTGCAACATGTTTCCAGAAATGATAACACCATCGCAGATGCACTTGCCACGTTAGCTATAAACATATCGCCAAATATGTTCCACACATTGCCTAGCTCTATAATTAGTTGTACTAAACCCATAACTGATAATCCCGATGAACTACCAATTACATCTATTAGTACAATGCAGGTCATAGAATGGTACGACGACATAAAGGAGTACCTTTTACACAGTGAACTACCTTAATATCTAACAAATGCACAAAAGGACGCAATACAAAAACGTTCTCGATAGTATGCATTGGTAGGTGACACGTTGTGTTGTCGATCCTATGAAGGCATCTTGTTAACATGCGTTAGTAGCACTAATGGCCAAAACGTCGTCGAGCAAATGCATGATGGACTATGTAGAGGGCACATAGCGCCCAGAGCAATGTCAACAAAAATAAGATGTTTGGGCTATTACTAGCCACACATGGAGTACGATTGTTTCTCTGAGGTCAAAACGTGCAGTATCTATCAAAAACATAGCAATTTGGTACATGTTCCACCATATGAGCTGCATACAATGCAAATCACCTGGCCTTTCCAGAAATGGGGGTTAGACATCATTGAACCAATAACTCTCCCATCTTCTGCAGGGCATAACTTTATCATAACCATGACAGAATATTTCACAAAATGGATAGAAGTTGTTCCCATTAGAAAGACCACATCCAAATACATATGCAACTTCATTCTAGAAAACATTGTGACCCATTTTGGCATTCTGATAACCATTATCACTAATAACGGGCCACAATTCAGCAGTGCCGAAACTAGAACTTTCTATGAAATCCTAGGGATCAAACATTCATTTTCATCCCCTTACTACCCTCAGAGCAATGGACAAGCCGAAGCTACAAATAAGATCATCATCTCAGCGCTAAAGAAGATGCTTATGTAGAGCAAGAGAAAATGGCATGAACAGTTAGTATACGCACTATGGGCTTATCACACTATGCATCGAACTTCCATAGGTAAAATGCCATATAGTCTTGTTTATGCTTCAGAAGCTGTTTTACCTTTGGAGTTGCAGGTACCATCGTTAAGGATCACGCTCTCCAGACTCCTCAACGAAGATCAAAACAATGACTTGCACATTGTTGACCTGGACTCGGTGGAAGAGGAAAGCACACGTGCGCTTGATCAGATCGAATGGTACCAAAAGCAACAGCAACGGTGCCATCGGCATGATATTCATAAACGCCTAATCAAGGAAGGCGACCTTGTACTCAAAGTCGTTCGGGAACTCTCAAAAAAATTCTCAACCAATTGGGAAGGACCCTACTTGGTCACCAAAGCATTCGACAATGGAGCATTTAAACTAACCAATATGAACAAAAATGAACTTGCACATCCGATGAACCACTTGTACTTAAAACCGTTCTATGTTTGAGCATGAGCTCAGGTACGCATACGTCCTAGAATCATGATGGTAAACTGATACCACAACTCATCCTGGCATTACGATGATAAACTGGCACCACAGTTCATCCGTAATGACAATAAACTAGCGTCCATCCGGTATGACTTTAAACTGCCACAGTTTTGTTTGCCAGAGTCTGCTAAGACTATAAACTGGTTTGCCTCTTCACAATCTACCAAGACTATAAACTAGTAGTGTATCATCCGCTACGACGATAAACTGGCATCATCCAACGGGTTATGATGTAAAACTAACCCACAATAGTCCGCTCTGACTATAAACTGGCAACATCGTCTCTAGTCTCCCGATCTGTAGCTGCATTCAAATTTCATCAAAGTCACTACCTCACTCATCACCAGTTGATCTTAACAACATTTCCGCCATTCACATTTAGTGCCTAAAATCTCATCTGGTGCCTTTGCTTCATCAGTTGCTATTCAAGTCTAATCTTACTCACTCACTCATGGTTTTCTTGTCTTCTTGGAGTTGTGTTTGCAAGATGATACTCAGAGGTGTCCGTACGAGAATGCACTTCGTCATAGCAGCAAGGTATCACATCATTCCTAACACACGTAACCAGGATAATCAAGCCATTCGCTAGTACATTTCCCATTACAGCTCCTATCTATTCCTCAACATACTCTACTTAGTCATACCCCAGACACACCCAGTGCATTCTAAAACATTGAGCACATCATTGCACACTACAACACTTTTAAGCAGTTGTAACACACAACATTGCACTTGAGCAACAGGAGACAAAAAAAACCCTTGGCACTTCCCATACAAATCCTAGGTAGGAAGGCAATTGTCTTGGGAGCAAGTACTCAAGGCTCAAATGCTCAAGTAACATCTCATTGCGTGGCTGTGGCTATCTGACAACAGGTTCCCTTTAAAACCAAATAGAGGCCTTGTTCCTCCAAAGAACGTAACACATCATCATCATGGCTTTGGTTATGCCAACAAGTCCTCGTAAGCCTTAAATAAGAGTCTTGTTCCACCAAAGGACGTACACCCCATGTCTTGGTCCCAAGTCTGCTAGACAATGGCTATTGACAAGGATCAACATGACCCGTATACACATCAGAGCATCCCCTTCACCATGCACAATCCCTTGATCAATTCCCAATCTTCACAATTTCCATTTCCCCTATCCAGCTACAAACTCCATCTCCCCAATCGCATGTACTACTGGACACAGTGCGATGACACCTGGCCAAGTGTCAAAGAACAATGTTTCTACTAGGTCGCTTATGGTGTTTTGTACTTCTTTGTTGACGCTTCTCGGGTTGATTCCTCCAAGCATCAACAAAGAGGGGCCAATGAAACACCACAAAATTCTGAGCTTATTACTTCTCTGACAAGGATCAAGCTAAGTCATGATGCTCCCCAACATGACTGAAGCTTGAGGACCTCACAGACAGCTTCAAACGGAGTCAAATCGAGTAAGAAATGGTTCCCCGAGAACCACAGCAGACTACGGCAACATTTGACGTCGAACCCTGCCAAAATTTTGAGCCTGAAATATTTGGTTTTTGCTAGGCATGCATCCTGCACGCCCAGCATGTACGCCCAGCATGCACACCCAGCATGTATGCCCAGCGTGCACGCTCAGCATGTACGCCCAGCGTGCACGCCCAACGTGTGACTTCAAAGACTACCCGAAACAAGCGCTCCAAAGTAAGATTTTCACAAGGCATCAACTCTTAGAGATAGGGCAATTGTTAGGCATCATCATGGGCTCAAGAAAATTGGGTTTTGACCTCAAAATTATGCACTTTGGGGTTCACACGCTGAGCCTGTATAGCGTGTATGCCCAATCTATACGCCCAACGTGCACCATCTAGCATGCAGCACAGCGTACATCAGTGAAGGTCATCCCGAACCATGTCAGATCTAGTCCAAATGAGCCTAAATTCGACAAGTAGCATCCTCAAGACATCAGACATCTAGACCCAGGTGCAAAATAGCTCCACGGTTCAACATTTGGTCAAGAATTCTTCATGATTGTCCACACGCTATCCAATGTGTGGAGCGTGTACGCCCAGCGTGTACACGCTAGCATGGTTCATGTTGTACACTTGTAAAGTGTTATTCTTTCACACTTGGTCAATGCTCCACATGTCACCTGATCTGAAATTCCAGCATCCCACAGCCACTCATGCCTTTCCAAATCCAAATCCAACACCCAAAAACCTCATAGAAACCCCAAATTTTCACTAGACCAGGGGGGGCAATTGAGAAAAACTGAAAACAAAAAATATTGAAGAACACTTAGCAAATTTGAACACCAATTCTGCACGCTAGACTTCAATCCTACACGCTGAGCATATAGCCTTCCCGCTGTGCTTGTAGCTGAGACCAGCATTCCATCATTCCTCCATGTCTGCCAAGGCTTTTCATCCACCTTGTGTCAGACCCACAACTGGGTTTAGACCAGTGCATTGTAATTTTAATCATGCAATAATATTGCTACATTTTTTTTGCTAAGGTTTGCTACAGTTTTCGTTCATTTTTTTCTATCTCTCATTTACATCTCTGCACGTTTTACGTTCTGGTTTACATCTACCACGCTTTTTAAACATAACCCAATGTATCACGCATTGGTATATGTTGGGGAAATCCTTGTCTGATCCGCGTGCAGACCACCCAAGGTACCCTGCCTTCGTCAATTCTAGCTTGCCCTCAAGCAAAGGTAGGGTCTTCTGTGCTTGTCTGTGGATCTCTCGGTGCCCGTTTCATTTCAGCCATACACTGACGATTTCAGACAGTACAATCTTCATGTTTCATGTAAATATTTTTGTCATTTTTCATGTTTTTCTATTGTTTTTCTCTGTTTTCTAGAGTATATGTGTGCAACTAAACATAAATTTCTAAAGTGTAGAGCAATATGTAAGGTAAATACTTGGAAAAGAAAGCAACAACTGTGTAAGAATCTAAATCGTAACTTGTAACCTGTAAGCAAAAATTCAATGTAAAATGACGAGAGTTCGTAAATTTGTAACTTGTTGGCTCTAGTTTAAAGCCATTTTGGGCTTGGTACATCAGTTTAAAGTCTTGATAGACTATTTCATCTGTTGTTAAAGAAAGGATTACCAGTTTTATGCCATGGTGGGCCAAAGTTAATAACGTTTTCAAGAAGTTTTAAATGGATCCGACCATTTCTGACCGTGGCTAGTTTAATGTCATTGTGGACGTTTGTTGGAAGTTTTAACGTCATACTGGACATGTTGTAGTTTAATGTCATTTCAGACAGTTCGTAGTTTAACATCATTTTAGACAGTTCGTAGTTTAACGTCATTTCGGACAATTCGTAGTTTAACGTGATTTCGAATAGTTCATATCATTCATTCTAGTTGTTGAGTTTCCTCTTGATCTTTTGTAGCTTAACATGTGGGGCTAGGCGTATGGGTATGATTTTATATTCACCTTCTCCTTCATCGGTGATGTCAAAGGGTAGTTCTGACCAAGAGACATCAGTAGGAATGGCTCCTATGTCTGCGTCTTCTTGTATTTCTTCAGTGCTAGTTGGATTGTGAGTCAACGTTGGGTTCACGTTCTGATGTATGTTCATGGTTTCTTGTTTAGGCTTAATGAACNATGCTATGAAATCTAAGGTAACCATGCCTTTCACTCCCACATGGGAACCACTGAAAGATCTCAAGAAAGAGGTTGTTGTGGGCTGTACTTGTTTAGTGAGTCCCAATTTTTCAATGACAGAAAAAGGTATTACATTTTTTTCCGCGCCATCATCGACATGCACCCTACGTATTTTGAAATGATCAACCTGTATTGTTATGAACATAGGGGCCGTGGTGATTTCCCTTGTTTTCTCATCTAGCTTAATGTCCTTAACGCGCAACTCTAAGGATGTGGTCTTCGATTCCTGAAGTTGTGGGGATAATACTGCATAAATGCATGGTTTTTCTGCAGGAAGATCCTCACTAATAGGAATTAAAGTTCGCATCCATACGAGAGCCTCTCAATGTACTGGTGAAGTCATTACTAGGTCATACAGACTTAAATAAGTATTATTTTTTTTAAGGCTTGTGTGACCTGGGTCAACGCACTTGCTAGGTCTTTACCATTTGGGACATTCTTATCCGTAGATATTTGGTCCATTTGACCTAGCATTCGTATTTCTCGTGGAGGGGTTTTTACGTTAGTAGCTGAGAATGTTGGGTTTGGGATATGACTCGCGACTTCTTCTTTGTTTTGGTGGCTTGTACTAGTCTCATTAATGGATGGACTCATGGGAACGGTGCTTAGCGGTGTAGGCTTTGGTAGTCCTAATTTGTGTCCATTATTTTCTCTCTCCATGCGCTCTTTTTTTTCTCTTTCTAAGTACTCTCTTACTAGCCTATTGACAAGACGTTCTCGCAAAGGTCGTCGAGAAGTGGAGGTGGGTTGTGTGCCAGGGTGTTTTGGCACCCAGACCACAAAGGGAATGGGTTGGTTTTCAGATGGTATGTTTGTTGTGGTGGCAACCGAAGGAGGTATGCAGATGATGAATGGTTTTGATGGTGTGGGGGACATGCATATGGTAAAAGGGGTTTGAGGATATATTGGGGCAAGTGTGTTTTCTGAATGCCCGTGAATCACAAAAGGCTTTCGAGGAACATCTTGTCTATCTTCCACATGGATAGTATTAATCACATATGGGGCATCGTTGGTTTTGGTATTGAGAGGATCCTTGTAGACCCCCATGGATTAGTTTTGAGGCCTTACCGGGTTTGTCTCATCGAA
>MNCI01027470.1:417936-436452 GCA_015680685.1 Gnetum montanum
ATAGGTTCATGAAGTTCGTTTAAGGCTGCACTCCACCTTTGGATAAATTTCTACACTGGCTCTAATGGCGCTTGTTTAACTTGAATCAAGCTATCTAACGTGGCTTCAAGTTTCAAATTGTACTTGAAACGGGTGACAAACTGAAGCAACAAATTCTCTAAAGAAGATATGAAGATACGGGGTAAATATTGGTACCAATCTAAGGATTTTTCGATTAAGGACATTGCAAACACTCGCAAAATTACATGGGGTCATGCTTGAAGTAAAAGGCTTTTGGTTCTAAATGTCACTAGGTAGGCATTTGGGTCCCCTTCTCCATTGTACTTGGTCAGTTGAGGTAATGAGACTCCTTTTGGCAAGGTCAAGGGTGGAACTAAGGGGTCAATTAGGTCATCTTGATAGAAATATAGTACCTTGACTTCCTCATTGTTGAAATTTTTAAGGCATTTTAATTCTTCTACCAACGAGTGCATCATTTTTTGTGTGTTTTCCCATTCTTGGGTGGTAGGAAAACTGGTGCATTGAATGGATTGTGAATGATAATGGTTTAATTGTTGCATTGTTTGTGGAAAGGCAGGTTGTTGGGCTAACATTTGTTGTGGTGGGATGGTATTCGGGACTGAGATTATCAGTGGAGCCCACTACCCAGCTACAAGTTATGAGGTAATACCTCGAACATGTTGGGTTGGAGTAATCAATGATACCCCATGAATCTACATCTGGGGTATGTAATGGATGGATGTGGAAGCTGGTATGACTGATAGTATTCCATTTACTTGAGGTTGGAAAATTGAACCTGCGTTGGTTTGAGGGAGTTGTTGGGACTACACTAGTGGAGGAATGATGGAAGTGGACGCATCAGAGTGAATGTTATTGAGCATGGAGAAGATAGGAATGGAATGGGGAACAGGTCCTCGAGTGTTTGTGGATGAAGAAGGAAACACATTTTCTTCCAGGAAAGGATGGAATAATGGGTTTGTGTGGGCATGGGGGCTAACGATATGGTATGATTCTCCATGTTCAGATTGGGCTACAAAGTCATCTTCTTCATCTTGAGGCTCTATGGGAGGTAGTTGTAAGGCTTGACTTCTAGCCATAAGAAGCTAGGATATGAGTTTATGATGGTTTTCAGATAGTGGGATTATGTCAAATGCAGAAGGAATGAACTCACGTCCTCCTTTGTGGATAAGTTCATATTCTCGCTTAGCTTCCCTCTCTACACGATCAATGGGTAGGTTGGCTTGGATTTCGACACAGATAAAATTATACTGTTCAGGTGTAAGAGTTGCGTGAATGGGGCCTTTGCCCTGTAGCCTAAGGGATTGGCGTGTGGGACCTTGAGGATTTATGTGTTCAATACCGGTTATGGATTCCATAGCAATCACAGGGTTTGAAGCTTCGGCCCCAAATTTAGCAATCAGTAGTGTTACTGGGTTGATTTGGGAAGATTCCATAATAAATGTGAATGGACTGGGGTAGACGAATGGAGTTGGATCACAAGAAATTACAGTGTCACCATGACACAAACACTACGTGACCAAACTAATCAAATTAGACCAACAGGCAGCGCATGAATACTGAAAATTTGTCTAAGTGTCCAGTGTGTGAACATTGAAAATTTATCTAGGTGCGAATTACAATGAATTTGGCTTTGAAACGGATGTGTTTTGAGTGTTTTTGTTAAAAAAAACACTGTAGTGGCACTGTAGTAGCGTGACCACTATAGCAGCATGACTACTATAGTAGCCACAAAACACTGTAGCAGTGTGAACACTGTAGCAGCGATTCGTTTTAGCACTTGGTTTGGGCAACGTTTGAATAGGTAACATGATCAATGTTTCGATTAAACAAAAAACAAGTTCAACCCTCCTTCTAGTGCCAAAAACTGTGCTGACCTAAATTGTCGATGTAAGGCTGGAAGGGAAATGGACACCGAGAGATCGTCGAGCAGCCACAACTGACCCTGCCTTCACTTGAGGGCAAGCTAGAAAAGGGAACAAAGGTAGAGTGCCTTGGATGGTTTGCATGCAAATCAACCAAGGACTTCCCTGAGCGTAAGCTACGGCTAGCGTTGGGGTTATCGTAAACGATGTAAACAGCAACACAAAATGTAAATAGAGCGTACTGAATTATAAATAAAGCGTAAACAAAGCTATATTGTAAACAAAGTGTAAATAGAACTAAACAATGTAAATGGGAGGCAATGAACTATATTGTATTGTTTAACAAAAAAAAGGTATGCATCGGTCAAAGTGTAGCTGCATGTGTGGATGGCAGGTCAAGCACTAAGCCCCGGGATGATTTCTGAAGTGATGATGTGATGATGTGATGTGATGAACGTGAGAAATTCTTGGATGCCAACAGTCAAGTGTGCCAAGTGCCCAAGGATTGCAAGTTCTGTACTTTCTCAGAATTGTTAATCTCTCCAATTTTTACCTCCCCGATTCATGTGAATTGACAGGGTATTTATAAGGTTGGGCGGGGCTCCGACACAGAATTTCCAGAATGGAATCAACGGCTGGGAGATGAAAGGAAAGCGGATCTAGTAACATGTATTCAATGGACAGTTGTGTTCGGGTTGGATGCATGCTGGCGAGAGTTGGATGTGTGTCGGCAAGCTATGTTCTTGACCAGGTGCATGGCATTTTACAATTTATGGGTTATTCAAGCCCATGAAAGTACATTTAATTTACACCGTGAGGGCCTAACTATCCCACAAATAAAAATTTACAATGAAATGTACAAGGGAAATTTGATCTGTCCTACTTGAAACTTCTTTATCCCTGAGTTTTTTTGAAATTTTCTGGAATTTTCTAGAAGTTGCTGACGCTGAGAATTTTCTGCCATTTTCTGAAATTTTTTTCTAGAATTTTCTGGAAGTCGATGAATAGTATTCACGTGATAAATAGTGTTTACGCTGTGAATAGTACAATTGTTGTGGTGTTTTAGTGATGGGTTTGTACAATTTTTAATATTAAAATCCATTAAACCTAGTGTTTACACTCCCAACCCCTACTTGCTAATTCTGTTTATGACAACTCCACATACACTGAAGTCCAAGGGGAGGGGGGGAAGTATCCTCCACACTAGGAGTGGGAAGGGGAAATAGCAATTTCCTTTGTTTTTTCTTAATTTTTTAATTTTTAAGTTTATAACCCATGGGTTCCATCCTGCACCCTCACACATGGTGTTTTTTGATTATAAACTACATCAGCATTAGGGTTTTAACCCCTTTAACACATAGAACCATACCCAATCCTTAACCCCCATGCATTCATACTAGGGGTACCATACTCAACATGGATGCATATCTTTCACCCCTCAAAGCCATAAAAAAATTAACTTTCTTACCATTTTTGGTAGTTGCAACTTGCATCATCCAACCCTAGGCTCTAAAAAGGAGTCAAACTTTTCTAAAAATATTCACCCTAGGTGTCCACACTGGCTTATGCCCTAAAGGGGGAGCTTAGCATGGAACAAAAAGGGTTAACCCTCAATCATATCCCCCACTTCCCATCACACCTAGATTTGAGCCCTCAAAAAGGACTCACATGACCAAGAATCTATCCCATATCCTGACAATCCCTAAACCTTGAAAAACCTAGTTAAAAGTGGTCAAAACCTTTCAATTTGATGGCTTGACACTGGGCAAGGCCTCATCCATGCTGACCACCTTGGTTTTAGCATGGATGGATGGGAGGTAATACAAAATTTCATAAATTGACCACCTAGTTACAATTTTTAACCTTTATACTTCTATCTAGCCTCCAATAGCCTATTTTTTACATTAGAGTAAGTTAATTTGCAACCTTGTATCATACCCCACATTGGTGAATCCTCCACCATGTTATCCGGTGTGGGGCCAACATGGGAGTTTAGTGGGTATAACATAAAAATCCTTTTCCAAACCTCTAATGACCATAGTTTTTTCATTAATAGTCATGATGCCCCCTCCATGACCTCTAGTGATTGAAAACATCCAAGGTCTTCCTAGTTGGCTTAGCCCCTGCCCTTGTGAAGTGGGGGCTCAGCATGAAAACAAGGGGGTAACCCTAAAAACCAAAACATAAACCTTGAAAATTGACAAGTTTCAATCTTAGGTAATGTCTAGCAGCACCAACAACCTTGGGATTGCACATGCCTACCAAAAATTGATCAAATTTGTCAATTTTCAATCCCTTGGGATCTTCCATGCTAGATTACCCACCTAGAAGGAGGGCTTAGTGTGGAAACAAAGAGATAACCTCAAAAACTATTTAAAAGCCTCAAAATTAACAATTTTTAACCTTGGGCAATGTCCAGTAGCACTGGCAACCCTGAGAATGCACATGCATGCCCAAAACTAATTAAAAATTGTGAATTTTTAACCCCTTGGGATCTTCCATGCTAACTTATGCCACTGGAAGGGGGCCTTAGCATGGAAACAAAGACCCCTTCCATAGGACCCTTAAAATTGACCTTTAAGATTTTAAGGGTCCTTTGTCAACAAGGCAACCATAGATCCTGAGTTTTCTAATGAGCATATTAGTATTGTTAGCCAAGTCCCTAAGGCTTATGAGGTAGTCATGCACTTTGACAAAGCTTCAACTACCCATGGGGCTAGTGCTACTACCATCACAATATTCCCATCTAGTCAAATCCAACCTTCACCTATTGTTTTGAGTTCCCATGTACCAACAACATAGTAGAGTATAAGGGTTTGATCAGGGAAATGATGATAGCTCATGACCTAAGAATTAGATGCTTAGTAACTAAAGGTGATTCCCAGCTTGTGGTTAACCAAATAATGGAATTCTATGCATGTAAAGCCAAACACTTATAACCATACTATGACCTAGGGAAACAATTGTTACAATAGTTTACAAACATTGATATCAACATGTACCCCAAAATGAGAATGTCATACCTAATGCAATTGCAACATTAGCTCTCAATATGATGTCAAATGTGTTTAATAAGTTACCCACCTTAATTGTGGATTGTGCTATTCCCATCACACAGAACACTGAAGATACCTTTCTAGCTATTGTCCATACTACTCCTTCCAAGGAGTGGTATGACAATATCAAATTTTACCTTATGCATGATGAGTCTTCACAAGTCTTAACTACCACCCAAAATGATGTTGTACAAAAAAGATTGAAGCAGTATGTCATCATAGGCAATAACACATTATGTTAACAATCCTATGATGGTATGTTACTAAAGTTCTTAGGTAAAACTAAAGCTAGAATAGTCCTAAAGGAGGTTCATGAGGGTGTTTGTGGGGGACATATAGGACCAAGATCTATAGCTACTAAGATTAGGCAATTAGGTTATTACTAGTCCCATTGAAAAGAAACTGCATGCAAAAGATTAAGCGTTGTTACATGTGCCAATGACATAGTAAGCTTATGCACATATCACCAACGGATTTACATACCACTTAGATCACCTAGCCATTTCAATTATGGGGGTTGGATATCATTGGACTTGTAAAAACCAAGTCTTCCACAGGTCATAGCTTCATCATCATTGCAACCAAATACTTTATGAAGTGGATTAAGGCTATTCCCTAAAGGAAGACTCCATTCAAAAAAGTTTGCAAATTTATCTTAGATAACATTATAGTCCATTTTGGCATACCCATGACCATAGTTACGGATAATGGACCATAATTTAGTAGCTATGAAATGAAATATTTTTGTCACAACATGGGCATTAAGCATGCTTTCTCGTCACCTTCTTATCCTTAGGCCAACAGATAATTAGAGGTAAGAAATAAGATCATTATCAACTTAATAAAGAAGATGCTCAATAATAATAGGTGTAATTGGCATGAGTGGCTTGTCCATGCACTATGGGCCTCCAGAACGACCTATCACATAGCAACTAAGGTAACCCCTTATAGTCTAGTTTATGGTTCTAAAGCTATTTTACCTCTTGAATTGTAGGTTCCATCACTTCAAGTAGCCTTGACTAACTTCATCAACAATGAGTAAAACAAGGAATTGTGGATAGTGGCCCTAGACTCACTAGAGGAGAAACATATGCAAGAACTTGATCACATCAAATGCTATCAAGAGAGGCAGAAGTGGTAGGATCACCATGACTTGACCAAGCAGAAGATCAAAGAAGGTGACCTAGTCCTTAGAGTTGTCTATGAGCATGTAGATAAATTCTCAACCAATCAGAAAGAATTCTTCCTAGTCACCAACCTATGGTAATAAAGCATTCAGGATAGCCAACATGGATGGGAGTGAGCTAGCTAATCCGATCAATCATTTCTATCTAAATTCATATTACATGTAGCCAATGGTCATCAACAAGCAAGCCTACTCTAAATTGGCCTACCAAAGCCTAACATTGGTAACACCATGGCCTACCAAAGCCTTAAATTGGTACTGTGACCCACAACGGCCTTAAACTGGCAACATTGGTAACCTAGGTAGCTTGATTTTATTCTCCATGTGGCCTATATATGCATTGTAATTTTGTAACATGCTTTGTCTACTTGGTTCTCTTATCCTCTTGGAGTTGTGTTTATAGGATGAAACCTATAGTCATCATAAGGATGTAACTCATTATAATAGTAGATCACCATGTGACCTTGATATGCAAGAATGAAGTTGCCAAATATGGATGGCAATGGTAGTTTCTCTAGTGTAACTGCATCTCCATATCTTATTTTTTGCATAGTGGATCCTCCTCTTCAGCAACCACAAATGCTTGTTAGCCTTCTGGAAGCTCCACAATGGATTGAATGCTTAGGTTTCTCAGATCAAAGGTAGGGCTGATGCCACTACCACAGCGAAAGATTTGTTGTCGTGGGCTATAGTTAAGATTTTGTTCTTGCAATGGGAAAGCAAACCCCAGCTTTGTTCTCTAGTTGCAGTTTAGTCCTATTCCTACCATTCACTAAAGGATTTTCATAGACTTGATGCAACAAAGATTCCACAGCCTTTGTATTGCTAAATTTGCTTGAGTAGCATGTGTAGAGGGATTGCCACTAATGTTGTAGTTTCTGATGATGTTGAGGCCATGGGATGATCACTAGTAGGGGAGCTCTTGTAAAAATGGCACTTTGCTTCCAAATGTTAAAATTTTTGAACTTGTTTGTGTATATTATTATATTTTTTTGTTTTGCATTTTTTGTTTTTGTTTTTTGTTCTTGCCTTTTCTTTGTTTATTTTTTAGTGTTGACTACAATTGAGTTTGAGCGTGAATGTGGGTTTTCGTGTATTTTTGCAAGCAACTTTGGTGTCAATGTGCTAAAATGGAATTAGTTAAAGATAATGGTTTTTTCTTCTTCTTGGATTTCCAATCGCTGTAGAGTCTACAATTGCCACTATAGAAATTCAATATCATAATGTTAATTTTCTTAATTCTTTATCTCTCCTAGATCTTCCTATGCATACAACAAATTTGAATGGAAAAATTGGAACACCCGTGGATATATTTTATATAAATTAATCAGAGATTTTGATTTCTATTTCTTGAACTTTTGAACTTCTAAAATGTAACGATATGAACATGTTACATTCCTCTTTATCCTTTGTGATAAATTCCCTTTTTAAAACCTTTGATTCTTATATTTAAATGAAAACTTTAAGCTAAACAATGTATTATCATATCACATAATTAAAATCTCCTTTTTATGAGTAACCAAAACTTGTACATTACCAATATGATCAACTTCAATATTTTTCTTTCCAAATTAGAGGCATATTTTACTACTGCTCCAAGAAATGGTCTTATGTGATGATAATATTCTTTTTCTAGAAATAGAACAAAGATTCTAAGAGAATAAATTAGGTGAAAACACATTACAATTTTATTTCTTGATTCGTAAGTTGTGAATGTGAGCCAAAATTGTTAGATATATAAATGATACTATGAGGTGAGCCTAGAATGCATCTAATTCTATGATAATTAAGCCTATACTAGCCAAGAAAGATGAAGTGGATGTACCACTAAGAATTGAAGTAGCAACAACAAGAACTTTTGTAGTAGTTGTAACATCAATGCTAATGGCCACCATCCCAATAACAAGAACCATAGGTATAGAAGTAAGCATGAGTGAACCAAGAACTAGCAAATACATACTTATGGGTAGTTTCAATGTCTATTGTCTTCCAATGAGCCATTATAGGAGGTGACTTAGGCCATAATCTAGTGACAAGAGGACATATTTAACATGCTTAATGTTATTAAATTGAGGTCCTAATTTTCATAGATCTAGTGGTATATGTAGTGGTCACTTTGCCAAAAGAATATCATAAAATCTTTGGCAATGCCACATCCTTCTTAGTTACATTAGAGAGTGGGGATGACACAACTATTAGGATGATGTAACACAAAGAATAGGATAAAACTATAGAATTTGTTATTGATCATGTGAATGAAGCCTTTAAGATCCTACTAGTACTAATTCCAATCTTCAGTATGATGTAAGACACACAAGTGTTTGTAGGGATAGGCACAAGAAAGAAAGAAATCATGACCACTGAGTAACATGAAGATGTGTTAGATAGCCTACTTAAAATTAGGCAAACAATTTAAAATATCTTAGTGTAATCTAAGCTCATTACTACAAAGCAAATGTTGGTGTTCTCTAATTTCCAACTACTACAAGCCAAAACCACAAGATGAAGTTGTGGAACTTTGTATCTAGATGGCATGTCCTATATGATTCATTGCTCTGGAAATGCTTAGCTAGTTTCATGATGATATCATCATCTAATTAAAGGTCAAGTAATAACAAATGGAGATGTAGAAGGAAAAGGTCATGTGGAATGCATCATTAGCAAATGTTAAGGTTCATGCAATAAACAAGAACATTTCCATGTTAACAGAAGAGAACAAAGTGCTTACTAGAAAGATAGGGATTACTTAAGATGAAGAAGAAAAAGAACCAATTGAAAAAAAGCCTTCAACATCTTTGTGAATAGTTAGAAAAGATTAATTTGGACATCTACAAGTTGGCTAAATAGAATAGAAATCTCTTTATGAAGAAAGTTTGCATCATCCACTAGATGTTAGTGATTAAGATTGGGGCATGACAATGAAGTAGAAGATTAGGTAGGATTCCAAAAAGAGATCAATGAGAAAGAAATCAAAATAGCCAAGAGCAAACTTAATCCTACTCTCCAACAAATTACCAATCCAAATTTGTAGTGAATCCTCAAAATAATTAATGAAATAAATCAATTAAAGATTAGAATAAAGAAGTTGCAAATCAAGGACATAACAAAATACATGAAGTTAGCCAACTTACAATATGTTAACTTAGCTATGGTCATAGTAGGTAGGCCCTAAAATGAGATAGAGAAGTAAGTCATTACCATGTTCATCCTCTATGAACATGAGCACCCACTCCACAATGAAATTAAGCAAAAATTACACATTACTAATGCAAAGTTGGAAGTCCTCAAGGAAAATTCCCAAGTCAACGAGAAGTCATAGAGGACCTAGTAAAAAGCATATTATACTAGGACCTAGAATGACTAGGACAAGTATTTGAAGTTAAACACACCAAATTTGTGGCCTAGTTTATCCAAGAGAATAAGATGTTTCTTAAGCTACCATATTCATGGAAGGTGGCTACAATAGATAACCTAGCCAACCTAGCTTGGAAAGTCAATGATCCATGGACTAATGCGGAGAAATTATATGCTCATATATTCTTTTCCCTTAAAGAGAGGAGCAACAACAATAGATTGATCACCAAAGCAACCAATGTAGGAAGAGCCACCATTGTTAGGAATCACTTAAAGACATGTCATCAATAAGTTTTGAAAATTCTACAAAATTTTATAAATATTTTATGTCTATTCAAAATTTTGATCATTTTTATGAGACATCCACTTGATTACAATTTTGTACTATAGCACTCAATTAGTTAGTTATGACTTCCATAATTTTTTTGGAAAAAGTTTTAGTTAGTTGTGGGGTTATGATAAATAATAAAATTAACAACTGTGACATCACAACTACAATATCAAATGTTGTCATGTGATATCACTGATGCAATGTATGTAAGGTTGGTTTAGACTATAAATACTATCCACCTAATGCATTAAATACATATCTTTAATCATAATTATAGCCAAAATCTATTAGTTTATTTTCATGAATTTAGTAGCAATTAGTGAATTGTCCAAAATTCTTATTCAAGTGGAATGTACCTAGACATATTCCACAAACAACAATAAAGATTAATATTTCTTCTCTCCATTGCAACATTTTAACTTAGATTTATTTTACTTCTTTAGCATTTATTTTCCCATGTTATTTATATTCCAATGCACATAGCTTAATGATTTACATTTACACTTAATAGTAAATTGCTATAATGAGTATGACTAGGTTTAAGTATAACATGTTCACTTGGTAACCTAGTAGCAATATTGCTTAGTACATCTAGTAGTGTTTTGCTTGGTAATCCCAATAGTGACTACACTAGATTAGGGCATATATGGTAGATCAAGAATGAATGTTCATCATCCTTAGTCTAGTTTAGGATTTTTTTCCATTGTTCATTAGATTTAAATACTTAATTTCCATATTTTATCTTAGCTTACTAAATGCCTCATGCTATGCTAAACCATACATATTAGAGCTACACATAGTCCAAGTGGGAAGATAACAATTAATAATTTAACAAACAACTTTTTAAACACCAGTATTAGTAATCACCTATAGATAGAACACTTGTAGATCATATGGCTAGACATAGGATCTACCAAACCACTCTTCCTAGATCCTTTAGTAAAGAAAGCCAAATGGATTATGAAACTACAAGAATATGATATACAATGGAGCATAGCCAAGTTAGTTAAAGGAAATGAACTAATAAAGTTGATAGCTTGTGCATCAACTTTAAAATAAGTGAAGGCCTCATATGAGCTAAAGCCAATTTCTCTACATGTGCTACAAATTGAAGATGAGGAATCTATTCAATTTGCTTCAAATTGTCTAAATAATCCTTGGTATGGAGGTATCAAATACTATCCAATGTTCCATCATTTCCCTTATAATCTTCCAAGATATAAAAGAAAGTTATTAATATTTGGAAGTGCATAATTCTCCATGATCTACAAGGATCATTTTAGAAAAAAATTTAAAGTAGTTTTACTTAGGTGTTTAGACAAGGAATAAGTTAATGATGTAATAAAATGTTTACATAATGAAGAACATTTAGGCTATCTTTTCTTAATTCATAAAATCATGAAAGTTGACTATTATTTATCTACTATGATCACTAATGCATAAAATATGACGAAAACATGTGAACAACACCAAATATTTAAGGTTAGAGATACTAAAAGTTTAGTATCAATACAACCTATCATTGAGGTTAAACATTTTGCACAATGGGTACTTTACTGTATTAGAGCTATCAATCCATCATCAAATATACAAAATCCGATCATAATATTTCTTCCCACGTCCGTATACATTGATATCTGCCAGAAGCAAAATTTATCAACGGTATATTCAACCAAATTAAAAAAAATAAGTAAAAAGGATGGATCCTCGGTATCGATAAAATGTTACCCTGTGAAAACTATGTACCGAACCCCTTAATATGCTTAGATGTTTCTTCTTACCAATACTTAGACGATAGTCGCAACAAACATTTACAATTTCGCAAACATAAAATCAAGATAGAGCCAATTATGATCCAACAGTCAAAATTTGATTTTCTGAATCAACAAGTTAGACGTGCAGCTAAACCTGCAACTGTGAATTAAAGTTGCTAAAAAAGCAAGCCTGGAAATGCTGGAGCTCAGAACTACGAACAAACAGGAGGTTAAACAATTCTTTAAGAAATAAAAATGACCCAAGCACAGATACAAGTTTCATTGTTTGCAAAGATTCTCCCGCCATGTCTTCCACTTCATCTTCCCTATGTTCCAACTCTGCAAAAATTGAGCGATTTCTGTTACCTCTGTTTTCGTATCTGAGGAAACATTTACTATGCATAATGTTTCTTCAGAAAGTCACGGAACGGTTAACCCAAATTGGCAAATTGCAAACTATTACCATAATTGGAGTCAGCAACTCTATGAAAGCCTTGCAAATTGCATATATGATTAAAGACATTGCAAGTTTCATGGCCAGCTATAATTGGGGCACGTAATTACATTGAAAAACCTTGAGAAACAATATCATAATTCAAAAGTAAATCTAAATGGCATGTAACTTACCTATACAAATGCAAACGCATTAGCAGGTCGAGCTGGATGCCTCTCGGATTGCTGATTTCCCGTACATGTTTAATGGTGGTTGCGATTCCACCATCAGTATTACTTCCTCCAAATTATTGCAACGAAGTCCGGATTGATTCTGAATATTATCCGTGGACGAGGAAGATGTGTATGAATCATAGATTTTAAATAAAATCGACTCCACTTGTTTCATGGATGGCCTTGATCTAGCTTCATGGCATGTGCAAACCAGGGATATCCTCAAAATGCCTTCAACTGTCTCCATTTCTTCCTCTCTCTGGATTTCAATGCCTCCACCGCTGCCATTGACTCTGGATAAAACCTGTTTAATTCTCTGTGTTTTCTCCCCTTCTGAATTTTCTTGGAATACCGTGGACACCCAATTTCGTAAAGTGAGATGAGTGCCAAACATCTCATTTGTAGGCTCAGTTGTGGTCATTACTTCTAACATGACCACTCCAAAGCTATAAACATCTCCTTCAATGGACACCTCCCCTCCAACTCCATACTCTATATCCATAGAAATGGCATGAAATTAGTAAGATACTAAATCAAAATGAAAAGTAACCTTTGATATTAAAAAAGAAAAACATGTTTTGAAATGTAGTTGAATAAAAATATACCAGGAGCAACATATCCTACAGAGCCTTTGATCCCGTATGATGATGAAGATGTAGTTGCTGTTATAGGCTGTGATTGTGAAATTGCCATAGAACAGGCTATGCCAAAATCCGAGAGCTTCACAGTCATATCTTCATCCAGCAATACATTTTGGGGTTTAATGTCACAATGGATCACTGGGGGACTGCAGTCATGGTGGAGATAGCTCACTGCAGTCGCCAACTCTTTCAAGATGCGGAGCCTCATTTCCAAACAAAATGATCTGCCCTGTTGATCATGAAGAAGCCAATGTAGAGAACCATTGCTCATGTAAGGCATGACTATGGCCCTGATATCATTGGAGTAGAATACGGTCAAGATCTTAATAAGGTTCCTATGTCGCAGTTTCCCTAAAATTTGGCATTCCTTCTTGAAACTCTGTTCAGATCTGTTCTCTGTGGATGACAAGAATACCTTAACGGCTACTTTCTGTCCCCTGTTTAATTCGCCATAATATACCCTTCCAAATCTCCCTTGGCCAATTAAGTTACCTTCACTGAAATTTTGAGTGGCCCTGTTTAATTCTTGCATTGATATTTTCATGAATGGCTTCTCCAAATTAACCATATTCAAAATGGACCTTGATTGAGAATTTTTCATTTTTCTACAGAACAACCAGATTGAAAGACTTAGAGTAAAGATCCCACACAAGGAGGAGGTGATGATTATTAACAGTAATTTGAGAATTGTTCGGGTGTGGGAAGTATGGGTACCAGAAATCTTGCATTCAGTAAGACCAAGGCAACCGCCGCATAGCAAGGGATTTTGTACTAAAGACCATTTGCTTAGGTTTTTAAAAATGCCCTGTTTACATGGTATCTGCCCTTCAAAAAAGTTGTAGGAGATGTTAAGGACATGTAGATAAGCAAGCTTGGTGAGCGACTCTGGAACCCTTCCTGTAAAAGAATTATGCGAGAGATCCATGATTTGAAGTATCGTCAACTTCTCGCCAATATTTTCGGAGAGATTTCCAGTGAAATTATTGAAAGAGAGATTGACATGCACTGCAGTTAACCATTCTACAATGTGAATGCCAATGTTTCCAGAGAGATGGTTGTTGGAGAGATCAATAAACTGGGCCATCTGCATACCTCCTATGTCTTCAGGTACTTTCCCTGTTAAAGCATTTCGGGACAGATTGAACCCGAATATAATGTGTTTTAAACCAGCTACCTCTGGTGGGATTTCTCCACACAAATTGTTTGCAGAAAGATCCAGATGTTCCAGGAGTGAACATTTAGCTATCTCCGGAGGAATTTTCCCAAAGAAAGAATTCATCCTTAGATTAAGCAGACGTAAATTTGCCAACTCACTGATGCTGGGAGAAATGGGGCCTGATAAATTGTTGTGGTTGAGATAAAGGTAAGCCAGACTCCTGCTTGCAAGAGCCAGTTCACTGGGAATGTTGCCTTGCAGTTTATTGTGACTGAGGTCGATATACTGAATAGAACTCATGTTCCCCATCTGTGAAGGGATGTTGCCATTTAAAATATTTCTTCTCAACTGAAGTTCAAAAACTGATGACAAGTTTCCAATGCTGCAGGGAACTCTGCCATAGATGATATTGCCATTTAAGNCTAATATTTGAAGATTTAGCCAGTGAGAACCAATGTCTGAAGGTAAGATTCCTCGTAAATAATTGTCCGACATATCTAAGAATCTCAATCGCCGACAATTAAAGAGGGCTTTTAGTATGGGAATGGATTGGTCAAAGTGGGTGCTTTCACTTGTAAAGTTGTTGCCAGTCAAGTCAAGCCATTCCAGGTGAGAAAGATTGCCCAGCCAGTTAGGAATGGTTCCTTGCAAAGAGTTGTCATCCACAGCTAACTTGATAATAGATGATGTGTTCATCCATGAGTCTGGTATTACTCCAGAGAATTGGTTAAATGATAAAAGCAGATATTTTAAGTTGTAGAAGGTAGAGATCCAAGCAGGGAGAGTGCCTTGCATCCTGTTAAAATTCAAATTCAGTCCTGTCAATGAAGTAAGGTTGGCCATGGACTCT
Organism: Gnetum montanum; assembly: GCA_015680685.1. NCBI lineage: Eukaryota > Viridiplantae > Streptophyta > Gnetopsida > Gnetales > Gnetaceae > Gnetum > Gnetum montanum. The sequence continues at coordinate 432,814 of MNCI01027470.1, forward strand.
GGAACGCTTCCCCTGACAAAGTTCACAGCCAGATCCAGCACTTGCAATTTGTTCAACCTTCCTATCCAGGCTGGCAGTGTTCCTTCAAAGTCATTCTCAGCTAAAGACAACTCCACGAGAGAAGTGCAATTCACTAAAGTGCCAGGAATGGTGCCTCGGAGAGAATTGCTGCCCAGATCCAGGTATTGAAGGGAAGAGAGATTTCCCAATTGGTATGGAACGCTGCCTTGCAAATTATTAGTGCCAAGATAGAGAAGCTTAAGTTTGGTGAGCTGTCCAAGTGAAGCTGGAACATGGCCCCTGAGATGGTTGTAGGACACAGAAAGGCGGGTCAGCTCTTTGAGTTGAGCAAGCGACTCTGGAATTGGACCGCTGAGAGAGTTGCTGAAAAGCTTCAGGAACTTGAGGTGTGTGAGCTTCCCAAGAGAAGCAGGAATAGTGCCATTCAGAAAGTTGGTGTCCAGATCAAGGTGCTCAAGGGAAGAGATGTTGCCCAGTTGAGGTGGAATGCATCCACGCAGATTATTACTGTTAAGATAGAGGATCTCTAGTCGGGTGAGTTGTCCAAGTGAAGCTGGTACAACACCCGTGAGATTGTTGTAGGAGAGCTTAAGATTGATCAAGTTAACAAGTGCAGCAAGGGAGTCCGGAATTGTACCTGTCAAAGAGTTGCCATAAAGGAGCAGTACCTTGAGTTGGGTAAGCTCTCCCAAAGATGCAGGAACAAAACCTGTGAGATGATTCTCATACAAATAAAGCTCCGTTAGCTCTTTGAGGTCACCAAAAGACTCTGGAATTGGACCGCTGAGAGAGTTGCTGAAAAGCTTCAGGAACTTGAGGCGTGTGAGCTTCCCAAGAGAAGCAGGAATAGTGCCATTCAGAAAGTTGGTGTCCAGATCAAGGTCCTCAAGGGAAGAGATGTTGCCCAACTGAGGTGGAATGCATCCACGCAGATTATTACTGTTAAGATAGAGGATCTCTAGTCGGGTGAGTTGTCCAAGTGAAGCTGGTACAACACCCGTGAGATTGTTGTAGGAGAGCTTAAGATTGATCAAGTTAACAAGTGCAGCAAGGGAGTCTGGAATTGTACCTGTCAAAGAGTTGCCATAAAGGAGCAGTAACTTGAGTTGGGTAAGCTCTCCCAGAGATGCAGGAACAGAACCTGTGAGATGATTCTCATACAAATAAAGCTCCGTTAGCTCTTTGAGGTCACCAAAAGACTCTGGAATTGGACCGCTGAGAGAGTTGCTGAAAAGCTTCAGGAACTTGAGGCGTGTGAGCTTCCCAAGAGAAGCAGGAATAGTGCCATTCAGAAAGTTGGTGTCCAGATCAAGGTACTCAAGGGAAGAGATGTTGCCCAACTGAGGTGGAATGCATCCACGCAGATTATTACTGTTAAGATAGAGGATCTCTAGTCGGGTGAGTTGTCCAAGTGAAGCTGGTACAACACCCGTGAGATTGTTGTGGGAGAGCTTAAGACTGATCAAGTTAACAAGTGCAGCAAGGGAGTCTGGAATTGTACCTATCAAAGAGTTGCCATAAAGGACCAGTAACTTGAGTTGGGTAAGCTCTCCCAGAGATGCAGGAACAGAACCTGTGAGATGATTCTCATACAAATAAAGCTCCGTTAGCTCTTTGAGGTCACCAAAAGACTCTGGAATTGGACCGCTGAGAGAGTTGCTGAAAAGCTTCAGGAACTTGAGGCGTGTGAGCTTCCCAAGAGAAGCAGGAATAGTGCCATTCAGAAAGTTGGTGTCCAGATCAAGGTCCTCAAGGGAAGAGATGTTGCCCAACTGAGGTGGAATGCATCCACGCAGATTATTACTGTTAAGATAGAGGATCTCTAGTCGGGTGAGTTGTCCAAGTGAAGCTGGTACAACACCCGTGAGATTGTTGTAGGAGAGCTTAAGATTGATCAAGTTAACAAGTGCAGCAAGGGAGTCTGGAATTGTACCTGTCAAAGAGTTGCCAGAAAGGAGCAGTAACTTGAGTTGGGTAAGCTCTCCCAGAGATGCAGGAACAGAACCTGTGAGATGATTCTCATACAAATAAAGCTCCGTTAGCTCTTTGAGGTCACCAAAAGACTCTGGAATTGGACCGCTGAGAGAGTTGCTGAAAAGCTTCAGGAACTTGAGGCGTGTGAGCTTCCCAAGAGAAGCAGGAATAGTGCCATTCAGAAAGTTGGTGTCCAGATCAAGGTCCTCAAGGGAAGAGATGTTGCCCAACTGAGGTGGAATGCATCCACGCAGATTATTACTGTTAAGATAGAGGATCTCTAGTCGGGTGAGTTGTCCAAGTGAAGCTGGTACAACACCCGTGAGATTGTTGTAGGAGAGCTTAAGATTGATCAAGTTAACAAGTGCAGCAAGGGAGTCTGGAATTGTACCTGTCAAAGAGTTGCCATAAAGGACCAGTAACTTGAGTTGGGTAAGCTCTCCCAGAGATGCAGGAACAGAACCTGTGAGATGATTCTCATACAAAGAAAGCTCCGTTAGCTCTTTGAGGTCACCAAAAGACTCTGGAATTGGACCGCTGAGAGAGTTGCTGAAAAGCTTCAGGAACTTGAGGCGTGTGAGCTTCCCAAGAGAAGCAGGAATAGTGCCATTCAGAAAGTTGGTGTCCAGATCAAGGTCCTCAAGGGAAGAGATGTTGCCCAACTGAGGTGGAATGCATCCACGCAGATTATTACTGTTAAGATAGAGGATCTCTAGTCGGGTGAGTTGTCCAAGTGAAGCTGGTACAACACCCGTGAGATTGTTGTAGGAGAGCTTAAGATTGATCAAGTTAACAAGTGCAGCAAGGGAGTCCGGAATTGTACCTGTCAAAGAGTTGCCATAAAGGAGCAGTACCTTGAGTTGGGTAAGCTCTCCCAAAGATGCAGGAACAAAACCTGTGAGATGATTCTCATACAAATAAAGCTCCGTTAGCTCTTTGAGGTCACCAAAAGACTCTGGAATTGGACCGCTGAGAGAGTTGCTGAAAAGCTTCAGGAACTTGAGGCGTGTGAGCTTCCCAAGAGAAGCAGGAATAGTGCCATTCAGAAAGTTGGTGTCCAGATCAAGGTCCTCAAGGGAAGAGATGTTGCCCAACTGAGGTGGAATGCATCCACGCAGATTATTACTGTTAAGATAGAGGATCTCTAGTTGGGTGAGTTGTCCAAGTGAAGCTGGTACAACACCCGTGAGATTGTTGTGGGAAAGCTTAAGACTGATCAAGTTAACAAGTGCAGCAAGGGAATCTGGAATTGTACCTGTCAAAGAGTTGCCAGAAAGGAGTAGTACCTTGAGTTGGGTAAGCTCTCCCAGAGATGCAGGAACAGAACCTGTGAGATGATTCTCATACAAATAAAGCTCCGTTAGCTCTTTGAGGTCACCAAAAGACTCTGGAATTGGACCGCTGAGAGAGTTGCTGAAAAGATTCAGGAACTTGAGGCGTGTGAGCTTCCCAAGAGAAGCAGGAATAGTGCCATTCAGAAAGTTGGTGTCCAGATCAAGGTCCTCAAGGGAAGAGATGTTGCCCAACTGAGGTGGAATGCATCCACGCAGATTATTACTGTTAAGATAGAGGATCTCTAGTCGGGTGAGTTGTCCAAGTGAAGCTGGTACAACACCCGTGAGATTGTTGTAGGAGAGCTTAAGA
>MNCI01027470.1:436875-454899 GCA_015680685.1 Gnetum montanum
TGGAATAAGTCCAGACAACGAATTGTTAAAGAGATTAAGTACCTTCAACATTGACAAATTGGCGATGGCCGCAGATATTGATCCTTCCAATGCACTGCTGTCAAGGTCCACTAAAATCACTCTTCCGGCAGAGCATTGAATTCCAGTGAAGTTGCAAGCATCAGCAGAGTCAGATCGCCAATTTTGTAAAACAGAGTGAGGATCAATGGTGATGCATCTCTTAAAGGCAATCAAAGATTTCACTTCATTGACAACAGCATCATTGTTATCCCTTGTATTTGCATTTGGAGCAGCAACATGGATCAGCAGGAAACACACAAACAGTGTAAATGCAAAACGGGATGACCAAATGTTGGGCGCCATTATTGTTGGCTAACAGGAGAACTTGAACAAGTGCAGGAGTACTGGGTTATGCCAGGGTTTTCAGGAAAAGCTTGTGTATATGATATATCTACGCCTTCACTTATGAATGTTTGAGAAAATAACTGAATAACCGAGGACTACAGAACACCTTTTTATCTCTTTAGCCCTTCTTTATTTTCCCGAGACCAAGAAAACTGCTGCTTTGAATTTTATTTTTCATTTGGGAAAACAGGTAACAATGATTTATCTTTTGATATCTGTTAGCACTACGGCAACATACTTATTCACCATGTTAAATATCTACAAAGAAGACGACATACTTATTCACCATGTTAAATATCTACAAAGAAGACGAGGCTAGTTTGTCCTCATAGGAAGGCGAAAAATTTGGAAGGCGAAAAATTTGGGTCGGATGATCGATTGACATGACACTGCGTGACTTTAACGTGACTTTGGGGGAACAAAGGTGAGAATATGATTCCATCTAATCTCATGTGCACTCCATTTCATCATCAACATTAGTGAACAATTATTGCACAAATCACGGGCGCAATTATTGCACACGCTCATGGCCAGGGCGGTCCGGCCCACTTCAATGAGTCCCTAAATCACGGGCCCAATTATAAATCTTAAATCTTGTAAGCATGATAATCACTACATCTTAGCAATCATAAATCTTACTTTAGTGAACAATTATTGCACATGCTCATGGGTTCCACTTCATTGAAAAGCAATTTTGCATTGTTTAAAGCATTACTTTTTGAGTCTCTAAATCACGGGAGCAATTATAAGCACTACGTTTTAGCAATCATAGATCTTACTTTCTTACGTAAGATTAGTGGTAAGGCCAACCTTGCCCATGCCATGCATGGGCCAGCATGAATGCACCTAGGCCATTATAGTTGCAAAGTAATCAAAATGCACTAGAAATTCAACAAATGCTATATTGATTTTATGTAAAAAGCAAAATATACTCAAGGTCCCAAACCATATTTTAAAAAATTAAAAATTTTAAAAGCGCAGCCACAGACTTTGACTCATCACCCCGCAAACAAATATTGCGACTCAATCAATGATGATATATTTTTAAATTGTATTATTATATATAAGATATTATGGTTTCAATATCTCAAATATCTCAGGTAACAAGCCTGCCTACCCCAAACACATTCTATTAAACACACGATGCATGCAGCCACGAGGCTTGACAACACAATGTTATCAATAGCCTGTAATAAAAATGTTATCAGCTTTTTTACCAAACTCATCAAAAATTATTCTCCACAATCGTAACATTTACCACGCCACTGATGCCACAAACGGTTCAACACACCATCCTTGTTTACGTCTTAAACTTACTATGCCGGAGATCAGCGATTCCGGATAAATTTTGATGAACTGTTCGCGTTGGATTCAGGAGGGCGTACAGAAGCTCATTAAATTCGCAATGGGTACGTATTTCATAATTTTTAATGAAATTTTCTCTGGATTTGTACAGATACAGTGCAATGGTCGCCTTGTCTTGCCTCGTATTGTTACTGCCTTTTTTAGTTCTTGCGATGTCTGCATTTTGCGTTAAAATCTTACATATCTTGTCCTGTTCTGAATCATACCAAAAATTTCATTTCATTGTTAGGTGGCAAGCAAGCAATCAAGATTCATGGCATCGGCATGAGACGGACCACAGAAAACAAGGGGTTACGAATAAATAAACACACGGAAATCATGAAAGGGCTGCTATGGTAACGGAAGGCCGAAGGGGCAAGTATGGGTCATACGGAAAGTTTTGGACGGGGCATGGGAGGAAAACATTGCATTTGCATGGATTCGCCTGGCTTGGGAGCGTCAAAGGTTCCGCCATGACTCACATTCACGCGTGTTTATTGTTCATTTCTGGTTTTTGCTCTTTTTCTCGTATCTGTGCTGAAAAAAGAAAAAACAAAACAGGGTCATCGTCATGGGTCATGAGTCATGAACATGATGACGGATGGATGCTTGTTCAACTATTTTAAAAATCTGTTTGCTTATAAAGTAACGAAGCCCATGTCCATGTGCAAGGTCATGGTACCCTGTTTTTACTTTCCCCTTCTTCATCATGATTAGTGCCGATTTTTCAGCGTTTGAAAGGTTTTCGATCATTGTAGGTGAGATGAGTTACTGGGCTGTGCCTAGTGTAGTAGAGTTGTGTATTCTTATAATGCGGTCATCTTCAACGTGGCCCTATCGTGCTACTCACAGGTAGTAGGGTGCTACTCACTCGTAGTCATTGAACAAAAGTATTAGCAGACTAATTTGTTATAAATTTGGTTGAGGCTTGAGATTTAATTTCATTTTTTTGAAATATTGGATTGAGTAACAAAAGGATTTCATTTTATTGCTGTCATTTTGGTTGTTGCAGAAATTATATGTTTGGCCAGATTATGGTTCCTGAGTAAGGAAATGGATTCAATGGGCTCCATACCTTTGCAAATTTTCTTGCTTCAATTTAATGGTGATATTGCAATCTTCTGTGGAATTTTTAAGGATTAACAATATTTTGGATTTACATTGTACTTGTTCTATATTTTACAATGTATGTTTATGATATATGAGATTTAATTTTTTAAAAAAATTAATATATTTAAATTTTCTCTATCAAGTCCCTGGCCCCCCTCCCCAGTTTTTCTTAAGGCACACGTACTCAAACATGTTCAGTTCAGAATCATCAATTTTCTCACTTCCACGAATCAGATTCTTAAACATGAATTTTCTCACTTCCATGAATCAGATTCTTTGGATGCATAGGAAAAAAACAACAAGGTAAAAACTCAAAATGATGACATTAGTGCAGTCAAAGGTTCTCTTTTATACAAAGAGTTCCAAAATTTCTATCCCTGTTAATCGTCAAATCGTAAATTTCCCAAAACTCAGACTGGTATCTTTATTTTCTGGGTCACGTCAATGCCGAGAAACCAGGTCCGCCAATTTAGAATATTGGCCAGCCAACCACTGCTTCAATGTCTGAATTTCTCTGTAACTTTGACGACGACCCACTCTCAAGCACTTCTTCCGCTTCAAATCAAATAGTCTCCGCAATACAAGGAGACAAAGTATTCACGTGAAATCAAATGGAAAAGCTTCAAGTTGCATAGGATTATTATTGCAAAAATGTAGACTTAGAATATAAACAGCGAGGATCAAGGCGAAGAGGACGCATAGGAGAGATGAAACGTGGGTAACTGCCTGGTGATGAGCATGGCAAAGGTTATGCCAGGTGGTGGATGACAGTTGGTGGACAGAGGGTGGTTTCTTCAATTAGAGGCCACTATGAAGGAGGGAGGTATCAGACGGCATGAGAGGGTGGAGCTAGAGCTTGCAGCTAGTAGGGGGCAGAGCCTCTTCTTTGATGCTGAGAGCCTTCTTTGGGGATGCCAATAGTGCATGCATCAGTAGCATACAACAACCACTTGCACGTCAACAGCAATGGACGTGGTGGTAAGCCTCTCTCTCCGTGCGTGACAATGCAGACATCTGTAGCGTGGCAGGCATACGACATAGTGCAAGAGCAGTGCCAACAAGACCTCCCTTTCTTTAATAAAAAATGAACATGCAAACTACGGTGCCAGAAATGATGTGTACAGAAACGTGTGTGCAGCAGACACCTTTTCCCAAACAACGTGAACAGAAATGCATGTGTAGCAAACACCCTCTCCTCAATGGAGAATCAGCAGTGAATGCCACAAAAGGTGGTTCACGGTGGCTTCTCTCTTCACATGTGGCTAATAGTAATGAATGATGCATGACGTGACAACCATGGGATCTGTGGATGCATGAGGTTCTTCTCTCTCCACGCACTGTTGACAAAAGGTGGCAGATGGCGGCTTCACTCTCCACCAACAAGAGCAATGTATTTCTTTGCTGGTGACAAATAGTCGATAGAGGCTGAAGTGGCAACGGTTGCTACACTACACAGAATCATTAAGCCTCCTCTTTTCTCACCCATAAATAGCGAACTTCTACGTTTCATTTTCTCTCTCCTGTGCATAGGGACATGAAAATGGAAAGTGATGCTAGCAGTCACATTTCTCTCTCTTGCTCCACATGACAAATGTGAGACCCATCTTCCCTTTTCCTCATCTACTAGCAGCTACGAGTAGCGTTGCGGCAGTGTCCACAACAGATTTGTAGCAATAGGAGGCAACAACAAGATCAAGGAAAATTTGAATTTTTTTTTGTACTGTTTATTGTGCTTTAAAATTGCACAAACATTCAATTTAAATTTTTAATTATTTTACTTGGTTCATTATTTTCAAAAAATGTCACATAGCCCTCTTTAGCTAAGACTATTTCTAAGTTTTCATACCCATACAAGAGGCACCCTAGGTGATAGTCTCATAAAACAAGTTTTCATAGGTGTTGGCGTGTCCAAAATTTACACATCAATAATTAGATGGAATCATATTATCACCTTCGTTGTTACAAAGTTAAGTAATGTTTTATCATTCAACAATAGTAACATAATCTTTGATAGTGAGATTAGATAGAATCATATTCTCACCTTTGTTTTTACAAAGTCAAGTAATGTCATGTTATCCAACAATATAATCCTGATTTGTGATGGCTTAGTTGGCTAAGAAATAAAGGCAGTATGATTACTTTTGAATTATGAATGTTGTCACACTTGGAAAGAAACACTTCACATAAAATATCTAAGTACTATTTATATATTTGGCCAAGAGAGTCAAAGGTAGATGTAGTGCTTGTCATGCTTGCAAGATCTATGATTGCTAAGGCATAGTCCATTTTTTATCTCCCCTCATAATTTCTAGACTAATGTTGTAACAATTTGGACTTGCTTTTAAATTCTAAGTTGATTGGATTGCCATGGCCATGAGCATGATGTTTATTATTAGACACTTGCAATTATTATAATGTTAATTTTGTATAATCTACAAGACTTATCACTAATGATGCAAATGAAATAAAGTATACATGAGATTAGATGGAATCATATTCTCTCATTTGTTCCTACAAAGTCAAGTCAGGTCATGGCATTTGATGAGATATGAAATTGCTCATATTGCTGGCGGTCGCATTAAGGCACCCATGATAAGGCACCCACGTTATATCATGGGCCGCGATATCGCAGTCAGCCGCAATTTCTATAAATAAGAGGTGGCTCTCCCTCATTTGAATCCCAGTTTTAGAGTAGCGAAGCTCTAGCAGTTTGATCCCTCCAGAGTTAGATTTTTTCCCGTGTCTGCCCACAATGTGGTGAATGTAATTGTACGGTGTCTTTATTCAAGTGTGCCGTACTTGAACATGCACATGACCGGCAATAAAGATCGAGATTACTTCATCATTGCAGCATTCACTTAGTTGATTTATTTGTTATTTATTTAATGTTATTTATTGCTTTCATAGCGCGGTGTGAGTACGACTTAACTACGAGCATCTACGGGTGTGTACAGCTAATTAAGGAATCGGTTACTCATCGCGATTAGTCTCTCACCCTTAAACTCCTAGAAGCAAAACGAGTATGACTTGGTTACGAGCATTTAAGTGTGACTACTTGGTAGCCTAGTAGCGTATCCAGGATCTATGCTTGGTAACCCAGTGGCGTATTTGGGATCTACGCTTGGTAATCCCAGTGGCGTACCTCGGAGCTACGCTTGGTAGTCCCAGTGGTAGTCGTGCACGAAGTCCAAGATGTGTACTGTTGATCAAGGAATCGATTGCTCGTTGCACTTAGGCTAGATTAGATTTTCTTACCCTTTTCCCTCATAGCTTATCTTAGTTAATATTATTTTCCACTGCCATTAGGAGTAGCGTTAGAATTAGAACACATCATACACCTCATCTAGACTAAACCATACGTGACATATGCAAAACTAGTCTAGATGGGAAGACAGTGAACTACGACCTAAGGCTAACTATCTAGGTGCCACAACTAGTCCATCTGCGGAGTTCGACCGAATCACACGTGTGACGCTCGTTTCGTATGGTTGAGTGTAGGGGTACCTCACCACTCATCACCATTCAACCATACAACCCCAATTTTTGATGGCCAAGCTCAACCAGAAAACTTCTAGGTCTTCCAACATGACACACTCTTTGACCAAGAGTCGAAGGTGATAGGCATACTCTTGAATTTTGAATGGTGTCACACCTAAAAGGAAACAAAACATTTTGGCTAAGTCCTTAAGTTTAAAATGGAGGATGAGAAGGAGAAGATGTTATTTTTTGTAGTACACTTTGAAGATGGTATTTTTTGCAATGCTCTCAGTATGGTCTTGTGAATCATCCTCAAGGCAACATCTACTTTAGAGGTAACACTAACTTGGGTTAATCATTGAAGGGCATACATGCTTAGTTACCTTATATGTAAATTATATATAATCTAGTTCAACACTATTATCGTGCTTACCATTAGCACTATCGTGTTGTTTTCTTTTTTCTCTTTCATCTCTCATGTTTCTAACTGATATTTTGTTTATGGTTTGTTTATTTGTTTGTTTTATGTTTTTGGACAATTTTTATTTTCATTGTTGATGTTCTGTATTATGTGTTACTTCTATTTTTTAGTGTTCTTATTTTAATTTATACCTTGATTAATTCATACTTTAATCAAGGTATAAATTAAAGTATGAATTAAGTAGATCAATTACGAGTTCTCCAAGATGCTCATGAGGGCCCTTGTGGGGGTCATTACATTGGAAGACAAACAACCATTAAAATCTTTCTTGCAAGATATTTTTGGCCTACATTTTTTTAGGATGCTCATCAATTTGTCCAATCTTGTAAGCACTGTCAATGTGATGGGGGAATGACTACTAGAATGAAGGGTCCACAACAATGGATTCAACCTTTAGAACCCTTTGACATATGGGGTATTGATTTTATGGGGCCTGTTACACCAATGTCCAATGGAAAAGCATACATCATTGTTGTTGTTGATTAGTTTACAAAGTGGGTAGAAGTAGCTATTGTTATGGACTATACATCATCTACCGCTCCATGATTTTTTCAACAACAAATTATAAACATGTTTGGTGTGCCTTGTGCACTTATTTGTGATAATGGTACACACTTTACAAGTGTGACTTTTTGGAAGTTGATGCAATGCTTGGGAGTGGAGCATAAGCTAACTACACCATACCATCCTCAAGCGAATGGCTAAGCTGAAGTCACCAATAGGGAGATCACAAAAATATTGATGTGAACCATTAGCAAATATAGACAAGACTGAAGCACCAAACTAAATGATGCTCTTTGGGCATACTGCTTCATATGGAAACTCCCTATAGGCTACTCTCCCTATGAGTTAGTGTACGGTAAACTTCCAACAGTTCCCATCCAAGCTGAGCTTCATACACTATCAACAACATGTGACCTCAACCTTAACCTCAGTCTAGCACAAAAAGGACAGTTAATGGACCTTAACTTGCTAGATGAAAATTGATTAGCCACCCTATCATCCAAGGAATTGCACAAGGCCTTCAACAAGCAATGTCATAACCTAAGGATTAGGAAGGTCAAATACCAACTAGGAGATAAGGTTATGTATTCAAATCTCACACATGTGCCATAATGAACTAAATTTCAAACACTATGGAAAGGACCTTATATCATTCATGAAACTTTCCCTTTAGGGGCCATGATGATCTATAAACTTGAAAGCCCAAATAGGAAACTATTAGTCAACATCCAGCAAACCAAACCTTTTCATGAGCCTAAAATGACCAATACTAACACTACCTCTATTAATGAATAACCTTGCTTATTATTTAGATCTCCTCCTTCCAACTTAGTCATGGGGGAGATGGCCACTAATGCTAGTCATTCTAAGCCTCAATTCTTTTGTCCTTTTTATTTTACACATTTTTCATCTTCATTTGATTTTTTTTACACCATCGTTAACATTTTTACTATTTCTTTTTATATTACATTTTGTTTAAATTACTTTCACTTGTAATCTAATAAGTGCTCATGATGGTGAATTGTACTATAATGGTTTCGATTGCTAATGTTTGACTTTTAATGGTGATACTAAGATATCGTTTCTTTTGATAAAATAGGCAATGAGCCCATGTCATCCATTCATCCATTTAGCTCTATGGTCTCCCTTGATCTTAGAACTATACTATCCCTTTTTCTAAGTAAACTTATTAATGAATTGGTGGCTTGGTACTCTTCAAACCAAGGAAAGATTCAAATGGATTGAAAAGGGTGTGACCTCAAGGGGATTTGACGCATTTGTACTGGCTATTCTCTTGGGTACTTGGATGTTTTTCATAAGTTTTCCACCATTCTGCTCTTGACCAAATATCAAGAAGTTGACTAAATCAAATAAGTCTTTGCATGGTGTGGTTCTTACGCAAAAAAAAATGGTGAGAATTCAAAGCATACCCCTTAGACATAATAAGAAACATGGGCTACAAGCACTGGTTATGGCACTGGAAAGACATTTTACCCATGCCTAAAGGTTCCCTCTAACTAAGGCTCTTTCTCACTTCCTACTCCTCTATCTTTCTCTTGTTGGAATGGTGGTGGCTCCGTGGACATATTCTTGTTGTCTTACAAGGATGGATTGGTCAAGTGTGTTGATACGAGGTTACTAGATGTGGTTAATTTTAATCTAGAATTGGGCTAAATTTTATTAAGTTACCTTAATCACATACTACACAAGGGACTTTACACAACCTTGATTTTGGGATCCCATTCCATTCTCTCCTCTTTTTTTGTATTACCTTTCATATCCCACCTCATTTCCAATTTTATGATTAATCTATATCTTGGTTGCTTCATTATTATTCTTTGATAAACTCTGGTGGGTAAGTTCTTAACCATTATTTCTATGTGTCATTCTGAGAGCCTACAAAATCTTTGGTTTGTGGATTTGTTAGGGCATTAAGGGCATGAGCTTGCTTTGGGGAGGACCCACTGGCGTTCCTTTTTGGTGCACTTATTAAGTTCTTTTCCTCAAAAACATTTGTTGTAGTCAACTATTTCTCATTCACCCCATCAGTGACATTCATTTTTATTTTGTCTTAATGGCTTTACCGTTGTTATTTCTCTCATCTTTCTTGTTCTTTCAGTTTTTCCATCCTATCACTACAAAAGGTTAGCCCTTAGTCATGGGGATCCTTTCATAAACTTTCCATTCCATTACTTATCTCAACCCTACACCTTAGGTAGTCATCAGTTATAAACCTCTAACTCAGTATCTACCATACCCACAACCTAGCCAATGTGCTTCATATTGAGGCAAGGTATCAACAACATTATGTCTTATTTATCCTTGCTAATTCATGACTATGTTGTGTGTGCAGATGGAAATCACATGAACAATGGATTGGGATAGAAGGGAGCACTCAAGATGGACTAGAGAAAAAAGTGTTTATGTACAGAAAAAGCTTGATCATATGGCCATGAATGAAAAATAGTGTGCACATTTTCAACATTGGAAGAAATGCACCTCATTTTCTTTTCTCTCTCTCTTTAAGCTATCAAATGAGGGTCTAGATGTTGTTTATGTACAGTGTTTACCACAATGGTTATGAACACCAATGCTATAATATGTTTGTCAATCCATTCACTAGGCACTTTGAGTGTATCATTTCATGGTACCATCAATTGTCATTCAATCAATAATCCCATAAATTTCCAATATTTTGTAAGGAACTCGAGGATGAGATTTCATTCAGTCATGGGGGTATGATGAGTCATGACATCGAACCCCCAATATCAAATCCATGATATCAGACCCTCGATATTGGGTACGTGATATCAGAGTTTCCAAAGTGATATCAGAGCTTGTCTCATTACCAATAAATAAGAGATGAGGGCACTTGATTTCACAATTAGTTTTGTAGTCCCTTACTCAAACTCTTGCAGTTTTCCCTTTCCAGTGTTAGAATTATCTTTGAGTGTCTGCAGTAGGAGTCATAAAGTGAACAGATCTTTATTCGAGCATTGTGTACCTGAGCACACCTTATGTCCAGAAATAAAGACAAACTTTGTGATAAACCTTGTAACATTTAGAATAGTTTATTTATTACATTTAATGTTATTTATAGTTATTCAATGCTTTTGTTAGTTAATTGGATGTTTTATTAATTCGTTAATTTTCAACAAGTAAGCACACTTAGTACAACCACTTCAAGCATACATGGAACACTTGGTAACCCAGTAATGACTAGCGTTTGGTAATCCCAAAAGTGTTACACTGGTTCAAGATGTATACGGAGAGTGGGAATGGATGCTAGTGTTAGGACTATTTAGAACCTAGCTAATTAGTTAAATTAAATTAGTTACTTAATTATTTCATTTCTCCCTTTTTAGTACCAGGACATAAACATAAAAAACATAAAAATCATATACCTTAATTTTACTTAACAATACAATCATGCCATACAAGTAAGCTTGGGAAGACAACGATTTCCTAACCCATCCTTGTTCTATGTAGGCACATAAGCACTTAGTGCTTGAAGTTCAATCGGATCATGCATAATGCTCATATTCATATAGTTGAGTGTAGGGGTACCTTGCCACTCATCATCTAGTAACATTTTTCTCTTTGGTATTAATTCTTCATTCTTTCAAATGCATGAGCTTTTTTTCTATGAATGCTAATATGTTCATAGGACCCAGTGGGAAAAATATTTTGAAGTCTTTGTGAAATGTAGAAAAAAATCCTACTGGTGATATTGGTTGGATTAACTGGTGGTAGTGAACTACTTCTAGAGCTAGAAATTAAGCTAGATGATTTCTACAGAAATTTGCTAACTGTAAGCATCAAGTTGAAGAAGATCTTGTAGAATATGTAAAGTAAATGAAAATTATTTTAGATCAAAATCCCTTTGATTTTAAAACTCAAAAACCCTTGGCTAAAGCTCATTATGATAATGTTGGGATACTTTTGAAGATAAAAGTGCTATTACCAAAAGTTGCATGGATTGGATAAAAATTGAAGATGAATCTTACAAGGAATTTTTTTCAATTTCTAGAAGGAAAGGAGCAAGTACTTAAACTAGAATTACTTTATATAAATGATTCCATCATTAAATATCCTAAGACTATTAAAAAAAATTTAACAATTCATTTTCTTCTATTTTTTTGAAGGTTTTAGTAAGTGATGAGCAATGAGGTACCCCTATGCCCAAGCATACGAATCATAAGTGTTTACACACAATCTAATTGAATTCCATAGATGGGACTAGTTGTGCATCTAAATTGTTATGCTTTAATCACAGTTTGCTATCTTCCCACTTGGACTAGTGGTAGCTTTGTCATGTATGGTTTAGTCCAAACTGAGGCATATGATTAATGTTGCCTAACCCTATGTTATTCCTAATGACAATAAGAAATAGATTATTTAAGCTAATAAATAGTGGAAAGTAAAATCTAAACTAGCCTACGTGTAATGAGTATCTGTCCCTAATCGTCTGTACATGCCTTGGACTTTGTATAACTATTGCTGGGATTGCTAAGCATACATCACTAAGCTTACCAAATAATACACTACTGGGTTACCAAGTAATTACACTTAAGCGCCTGTGATTAAGTCATACTCATTCTGCCTATTGACAAAAATAGTAAATAGTAATAAATGAAAATAGCAACTAAAGAAAACAGTAAACAATTAAATAATTAAATCAATAATAAATCTAAGTGGATGCTACAATGATGAAGGTAATCTCGATCTTTATTTGTGGTCATGTAACATATCCAGGTATGTTACACTTAAATAAGAATGTCATACAATCACAAACATCACGTTGTAGGCATGCACTGGAATAACAAAACTTGAAATCAAAAATTTAAGAAAAGCTATCAAAAACTAACAACAAAACAATCTCACAATTATGCACCCAAGTGTTTATTTATAGGCTAGCATGAAAGAGATGATATTGAATATCCAACATCATTTCTTGGGACCTGATATCATGTATCTAATATTGAGGCTCCAATATCAAAGCTAATAAATCATGACTCATCATACCCTCACGATTAAAAGAAAACTCATCCTTGAGTTAAACAAAATAAGGAACAAGTTCTTTACAAAATGTGGGAAGGTATGGAATTATTCACTAACTCAAATAAACAAAAAATTTGACTCTCCCATGGCACAATGTTATTTTCAAAAATTTGAACACAATACTACAAGACACAAAATTGGGAAAGCTCATGTAGTTCCCAGAGGTGGTGGCTCCTCCATCAGTCACTTTCCTTTATCACTAGTCTTCTAAAATTTGTAATGGTTAAAGAGTGCCTACAACTTTTCTTCTTCTATTCTTGGGTCATGTATTGTCCAAGTGGTTGAACTGATGTGTGCTAGTACTGGTACATCCCAAGGACATGGCAGCTACACAAACATTTTGTTAGCCTTCACGTACTAGGCCACAAACTATCGTCGTTCCTCTTCAAAGGACTTGGCCTTTTCTCTCAAATCATGATGATTTTTTAGTTTCTTGGCCAAGTCTGAAGCAACATCCCTCTATCCATAATGATGAGCTTTATCCACCTCAAGTTCTAAGTTTGCTACATGGAGTTTCTACAAAGTGACTTTTCTATCTGCAAACTCTTTCTTATATAATGCATAGGTGGTCACTATCTACTCCTTTAACTCACTTCTAGGTTGACCTACTATTAACCTGGCAAGGTTGGCATATCAAAGTGTTGGCTCGTTTGGGACGCGACCGCCAACGAGTGTCCTCGAACAGGATTTAGGTGCCTGCTGGTCTCTGGCAACACTAAGGCCCAGATACCTCCAAATAAACTCAGTAGTTAATGTGAGTATGTATGTGTGCTGTTGCAGCGTGCGGTTGTGAGAAATGTAACGATTGCGTTGTATGTAAACTACAAATGACTTACTTTAAAGAGATTCAGCCAACTTTGCCAAGTACTGTGAGTTATTGAAAATTTCCTATTTTGTTCAACTGCCTAGTCTACGTGGTAAAATATTTCCTATTTTGTTCAACTTTAAAGAGATTCAATGGAAATAAGCAGAAAAGAAAAGAAAGCAGATTTGTGTAGACCTCAAATATTTAAACAAGGTAAAATGACACGAGTAAACACTTCGCAATAAAGCTATCCCAAATTCAATATCTACGAATTGTTCAAACTTCCAAGGCTCAAACAAGCAATATCTTCAAGACAATCCTACTATGCTACCAAAAATTGCTGCGTAAACTACCACGTACGAGACTCCATTTTGACTAGATAATAGATGTCAACGATTGCATTCAAACAGAACCTTTAAAAGACTTGACAATTTCTGATTGAAATACCACGGGAATTCACTTTAAAGATAAAAAGAAGCTATTCTGGTCCCATCAAAATACCAAAGATTTTCTGAACCCTCTCGACTACTGAATTGTTCAACGGCGTGACTACAAACAGAGGCTCTCTTACAACAATCCCAATAGCAGTTCCCACACGTTGCACAATAACGAAATTTACTACTAAAATGCTCTTAAGGCTTTTAAACACAAGCGCTTCTATGGCAAAATTTTAATAGAAATTTCTATCGGGCAACAAGAACAGTAAGAGCAATCTAAAAATCCCAAAATTACTTGCCAAGGATGATACTATCTAAACCACTAGCTAAACAATTTAGACAAAACAAAAAATGAAATGCATAACTCACAGGACCATGACAAAGAGGCTGAAATCTTTCCTTTAGCAAGCCATCTTACGAGCAATCGTCTTTACAAATCTTCTTTACAAATGCTCTTCTCAAGACCCCAAGGTGTCTTCAGCTGAGAGCCTAAGTGCTAACTAGTAGCCTTCAAAGTGTGAAGTATGAGACCTCCCAAAAGTCTCTTCTCCAAATTATCCTTCAAAATTCCCCCCTTAGAATTGAGATTCCAAATTTTGAGCTCCCCCCATCCCTTTCTTCCTCCTTGACCCCTGAAGCCTTTTTATAGGGTTCAAAGGTAGGTAGGGAAGTTACATATTTAAAAAATATCTCACCTAACTTCTCTCCCAAGTAACTTGGCCAACCAATTAGAAGGTTACTTGCCCAACAAGTTAGGAGGAAGTTATGTAGTTAGGGAGTTAGGAAGTTATACATAGAATTAGGAGAAATTTATGCTAACATTAATATTTATATTAAATGTAATGTGATAAATAAATATTTTAACATCAATATTGTAAATATTTTTGTGGGTAGTAACTTATATATAAAATAATGTTTTTAAAATAATATTCTATGACTTGGGATAATTAAAGGCAAGTTTTCTAAAACAGGGCTTCACACTATATGTACTTTATTAATGGTTGTTATATCTATATATATGTATATATGTAAATTAATTTGTAAGATATTTTAGTCACCCGATGCTTTTGTAAAGCTATATACGAGTGGTAGTAATGAAATAATTTTACATATATCTTCGTGAAAGTGGCAGAGTTAATGAATGGGTTAAAATAATTCTTCTTTATCTTCCCTGGTAAATTGTGTGGATAATCGGCAATGGTTCCAAAACAGCAAGCATAATCGACTGGTTCATTTTCTCCTTTCTCTACACAAAACCTGTAAAAACCGACACATGTTCTACCCAAGATCCAAAGTGTTGTATCACCCAAACCGTATGTTTGAACCACCACCGCAAAATCGTAGCCAACTGCCACCATGGGAGAAGGCTCTGCCGCTGCATCTGGGATTTCTATTTTGCCCCAAATTGGCTTAGGGCTTCCTGCGTTTTTTGAATTTTTCCTTGAATCGTCACCGCCATTGTCATTGATCACAGAATCAAGGGCGAATGTATTGTGGATCTGCATCAGCTGAAACCGTAGGAACCTTCAGAACCGTTGCTGCCCGCACAACTGAAACCACTACGGCCTGCAACAAAAATAAAATCGGGGCCCCAACAAAATGTGACTTCTTTCTCCGTATATTGTGTGGAGAGGGTTTCGATTTTTTTTAAATAATATCCCTACGTTCTGCCCTACATTGGCCTCAGTTCTGTCCGAGTTTTTCCATGCGATTACTACCTGAAACCCCTTTTAAACTGGCTCATCGGTGAAAGAAGGGCCTCCCACGTGCTCCACGAACTTAGGTCCGGCGTCTGGCGAGTCAGCAACATAGATCCGGCCAATGCGTGGATGCAATCCAGAACGGCAAGCCAAAGGAATTACCCCAATACTACGGCATTCAGTTCTGCTTTTTTTTTCTGATTTCTTTTTTTCTTCGGCAGCGTTAACAATGGGCCTTTGGTCATACGTGAATTTGGATTTTCTGCAATACAGAAACCTTTACATCCTTTGATAATTTTAAATCCACGAATTCAAAACCAGTTGGTAGTCCGTTAGGTCCTTCACTTGTTTCCAATTCTTAGCTGATTTTTGATAATCCATTACCCACGGTGTTGTTTATTTTGCCAATATTAATCAGGAAGTATGCTTTCTTGTGGTAAATAATCACCTCTTTTTTTATTTCAACCTTCACTCAAGAAAATATCTTGGCATTTTAATTTACTTTTCAAGAAGGCTTTAACATCAAGATTATTTACCAGGCTTGCTTCTCCAAGAATACCCATTGCTCACAATACTAAATTGCAAATTTACAACCAGGGATTGTGCTAATATTTTGAACAAAATATTCCAACTGCTCCATGTAATGGCCAAATGTTCCAACATTTCTGCCCCTCTTTTTCAAGACTAAACATACTAAAAATTTCACTAGATTCTTACAGCTGAATAGAAATATTTTTTGAGAAAAATTCCCATTTCACCTAAGGTGTGGTGGGACAAAAACCTCATTCCTAAGCAAAAACTGTACACAACAAACTATACATTATCAAGTCCTTCATGAACTATTCTTGGGATGGAAACTGAATTGTGAGGGTTACCCTAGTGGGAATCCTCATCTCTCTAACTATTTCATAGGAAATCTTTGATGTGATGAAGGTGGTCCTGTTATTCTCTGGCTTGGTAGAGCTCTCATCTTGATCTACATGAGCTTTCTCTTCAACATTTTCTTCATTTTCTTTTTCGGATGAGCTCTTCTGTTCCTCTTCATTAAATCCTTCATTTTCCTCTCGGGAGACAAAAGCTTCTCCCCATCCCCATGAAGACTCTTCATAGGTTGGTGGCTCTTTTCCTTTTTCCTCTTCTTTGAAGCAATCTTGATATTGCCCCCAAACATTGGACTCTATATCCAAACCTCTAGTGAGAAAAGAAAATTCATCGGATAACCAAGCCATAAAAGGACATTCCTTTGGAGCTCCACAAGATCTAGCCTTTAGATAAGCTTTCAATACATGCTCAGGGCAACATCCCATCACATATGGAATAAAAGGCTTTCTCATTGCTCTCTCAAACTCCATTAGCTCTCTATAACTTTCACTACCAAACTTGAATTGAAAGATGATGAAATCTTAAGCAATCTAACCCTCCTTTTATAAGTACTAAAATGTTTAACTTCCATCCAAGTGTCTTCAACCAAGCTTCCTTCTTTCTAGGCATTCAAACCATTTGTCACAATCCTCACTAAGTGGTGGATGAGTCACCTTCCCCACTTGTCAAACTTGTAGAATTCCACTTGTTTCACTTGTAGGCTTCCACTTGCCCCATTTGAAGGAAAGATAATGTTCCAAATATAAATAAAGCATAATTAAATATAATAATGGACACTATACTCCTAGTAATATTTACATAATACTATATACATATATTATTTTTGTGTAATGACATCTTCAAGTTGTATGCAATTGTCCCAAATAATGTTTTATATGCAAAACATTATATGGAAATTGCAATTCCATGCCATCCAAGGTTGATAATTTGTAAGTATCCTCTGACAATTGCTTTGTAATTTGAAAGGGACCAATCCATGTCGGTGTAAACTTATTTGGTTTCTTCATATTCCATAATAGGACAAGGTCTCCTATCTTGAAAGTTCTTTTCAAAGCCTTTCTATCAAACCATCTTTTAACTTGAGAGGTATTCTGTAACAAATTATCCCTTGCTTTATCTACTTCAGCTTCTCTTTTAATAAGCAAAGTCATGAAACTTCTATCTTTATCAGTCTTTTCACTGTATCTTTGTACAAATTCAGAAGCTGAGGTTATAATCTTGTTTGTAATTCTTGCTGGCAAACCATAGACTAAATTATATGGTGATGTCAATAGCTTTCTTGAATCTAATTCGATTTGACCATAATGCGGATTATAGATAATCGATCCAATTTCCTGGATTCCCATCTATTGATTTCTTGATATAAGCGATAAGCTTTTTATTGGTGGATTCTGCTAGGCCATTTCCTTGAGGATAATAATTTGATGAGGAAAATATCAAAATGGATTTTGCAGATGCCCACCCAATAAGCTCTTCGGATTTGAAGGCGGGTCCATTGTCTGACACTAACACTTCGGGTACACCAAATCTACTTAGAATGTGATCTTCCAGAAACTTAATCACATCTGATGCTGAACTTCCTCTTAGAGATTTTTCTTCAAACCATTTAGTGAAATAATCAGTAGTTGTGAGAATAAACTTGTGTCCAGCTCTTGAAGGAGTAATTGTACCAATAAAATCCAAACCCCATTGCTGAAATGGTCTATCTACAACTACTGGCTTTAAAGGGGCTCTAGCCCTTTTAATCTTGGGCCCATGAATTTGACATTTATAGCATTTTTGAATCTTTGAACTAATGTCTTGATACATGGAAGGCCA
>MNCI01027472.1:7703-22134 GCA_015680685.1 Gnetum montanum
TACTGGGATGGGTGACCTCTCGGGAAGTCCTAGTGTTGCACCCTCTTTTTTTCCTTTCGCTTTTCTCGTACGTCTGTCTTGTTCGAGGGTGCTGGCTTTGCCTTTTCATTTCTTCGTCGCAGGCCCATGCCCAGAGAAGTTCTTGATGATTTCGCTTCCCATTCCTAGTTTTCTCTCTCTATGCATGCCATGAGGCTACCCAGAGCAAGTTTAGGCGATCGCAGCGTCATGCAATTGACGAATGCAATCGTTCATGTGCCAATGCAACGGATCTGATCAAGACTCTGTAATTCAGCACGCTTGGGCTAGAGTAGTGCCGGGATGAGTGACCTCTCGGGAGGTTGTGGGGTTGCACCCTCCTTTTTCACTGCGCTTTTCTCATTTCGTCTTCATGGTCAGACGGTGCTTGCGCTTTATTAGCTGTTCTTTGTCACAAGCTCAGGGTTGGAGCCGTCTTTTCCCATTTCCTTTTTAGTTCCTGGTTTTCCCTCATTGCGCGTGCCATTGCTTTGTGTGGCGCAAGTTAGAGTGGCGGCGGCGTCGTGCACTCGACGGGTGCATTCATACCAGTGCTAACGCATCGGATCCCATCAGAACTCTGTATGTAAAAGCGCTTGGGCTAGAGTAGTACTGGGATGGGTGACCTCTTGGGAAGTCCTAGTGCTGCACCCTCTTTTCTTCCTTTCGCTTTTCTCGTACGTCTGTATCGTTCGCGGGAGCTCGCTTTTCCTCTTCATTTCTCCGTCGCAGGCCCACGCCTGGAGAAGTCCTTGCTCATTTCGCTTCCCGTTCCTAGTTTTCTCTCTCTATGCATGCCATGAGGCTGCCCGACGCAAGCTTAGGCGATAGAAGTGACATACAGTTGACGAATGCAATCGTTCATGCACCAACACAATGGATCTGATCAAGACTATGTAATTCAGCACGCTTGGTCTAGAGTAGTGCTGGGATGAGTGACCTCTCGGGAGGTTGTGGGGTTGCACCCTCCTTTTTCACTGCGCTTTTCTCGTTTCGTCTTCATGGTCGGACGGTGCTTGCGCTTTATTAGCTGTTCTTTGTCGCAGGCTCAGGGATGGAGCCATCTTTTCCCATTTCCTTTTTGGTTCCTAGTTTTCTCTCATTACGCATGCCATTGCTTTGCGCGGCGCAAGTTAGAGTGGGGGTGGCGTCATCCACTCGACGGGTGCGATCATACCAGCGCTAATGCATCGGATCCCATCAGAACTCCGTAATTAAGCGCGCTTGGGCTAGAGTAGTACTGGGATGGGTGACCTCTCGGGAAGTCCTAGTGTTGCACCCTCTTTTTTTCCTTTCGCTTTTCTCGTACGTCTGTATCGTTCGAGGGTGCTCGCTTTGCCTTTTCATTTCTCCGTCGCAGGCCCACGCCCGGAGAAGTCCTTGCTCATTTCACTTCCCGTTCCTAGTTTTCTCTCTCTATGCATGCCATGAGGCTGCCCGGCGCAAGCTTAGGCGATCGCAGCGTCATGCAGTTGACGAATGCAATCGTTCATGCGCCAACGCAATGGATCTGATCAAGACTCCATAATTCAGTGCGCTTGGGCTAGAGTAGTGCTAGGATGGGTGACCTCTCGGGAAGTCGTGGGGTTGCACCCACCTTTTTCGCTGCACTTTTCTCGTTTCATCTTCATGGTCGGACGGTGCTTGCGCTTTATTAGCTATTCTTCGTCGCAGGCTCAGGGATGGAGCCATCTTTTCCCATTTCCTTTTTGGTTCCTAATTTTCTCTCATTGCGCATGCCATTGCTTTGCACGGCGCAACTTAGAGTGGGGGTGGCGTCGTGCACTCAACGGGTGCGATCATACTAGCGCTAATGCATCGGATCCCATTAGAACTCCGTAATTAAGCGCACTTGGGCTAGAGTAGTACTGGGATGGGTGACCTCTCAGGAAGTCCTAGTGTTGCAACCTCTTTTTTTCCTTTCGCTTTTCTCATACGTCTGTATCGTTTGAGGATGCTCGCTTTGCCTTTTCATTTTGTCCGTTGCAGGCCCACGCCCGGAGAAGTCCTTGCTCATTTCGCTTCTTGTTCCTAGTTTTCTCTCTCTATGCATGCCATGAGGCTGCCCGGCGCAAGCTTAGGTGATCACAGCGTCATGTAGTTGACGAATGCAATCGTTCATGCGCCAACGCAATGGATCTGATCAAGACTCCATAATTCAGTGCGCTTGGGCTAGAGTAGTGCTAGGATGGGTGACCTCTCGGGAAGTCGTGGGGTTGCACCATCCTTTTTCGCTGCGCTTTTCCCATTTCATCCTCATGGTCGGACGGTGCTTGCACTTTATTAGCTGTTCTTCATCGCACGCTCATGGCTGGAGCCGTCTTTTCCCATTTCCTTTTTGGTTCCTGGATTTCTCTCATTGTGCATGCCATTGCTTTACGCGTCGCAAGTTAGAGTGGGGGTGGCGTCGTGCACTCGATGGGTGCGATCATACCAGCGCTAACGCATCGGATCCCAACAAAACTCTGTAATTAAGCACGCTTGGGCTAGACTAGTACTGGAATGGGTGACCTCTCGGGAAGTCCTAGTGTTGCACCCTCTTTTTTTCCTTTTTCTTTTCTCGTACGTCTGTATTATTCGAGGGTGCTCGCATTGCCTTTTCATTATTCCGTTGCAGGCCCACGCCCGGAGAAGTCCTTGCTCATTTTGCTTCCCGTTCCTAGATTTCTCTCTCTATGCATGGCATGAGGCTGCACGGCGCAAGCTTAGGCGATCGCAGCATCATGCAGTTGACGAATGCAATCGTTCATGCGCAAACGCAACGAATCTGATCAAGACTTCGTAATTCAGAGCGCTTGGACTAGAGTAGTGCTGGGATGGGTGACCTCTTGGGAAGTCATGGGGTTGCACCCTCCTTTTTTGCTGCGCTTTTCTCGTTTCGTCTTCATGGTCGGACGGTACTTTCGCTCTATTAGCTATTCTTTTTTGTAGGCTCAGGTCTGGAGCCGTCTTATTCCAATTCCTTTTTGGTTCCTGGTTTTCTCTCATTTCGCATGCCATTGCTTTCTGCGGCGCAAATTTAAGTGGGGGCGACATCGTGCACTCGATGGGTTTGATCATACCAGCGCTAACGCATCGGATCCCAACAAAACTCTGTAATTAAGCACGCTTGGGCTAGACTAGTACTGAAATGGGTGACCTCTCGGGAAGTCCTAGTGTTGTTACCTCTTTTTTTCCTTTCACTTTTCTCGTATGTCTGTATCGTTCGAGGGTGCTCGCTTTTCCTTTTCATTTCTCCGTCGCAGGTCCACGCCCAGAGAAGTCCTTGCTCATTTCGCTTCCTGTTCCTAGTTTTCTCTCTCTATGCATGCCATGAGGCTGCCCGGCGCAAGCTTAGGTGATCACAGCATCATGCAGTTAACGAATGCAATCGTTCATGCACAAACGCAACGAATCTGATCAAGACTTCGTAATTCAGAGCGCTTGGACTAGAGTAGTGCTGGGATGGGTGACCTCTTGGGAAGTCATGGGGTTGCACCCTCCTGTTTTGCTGCGCTTTTCTCGTTTCGTCTTCATGGTCGGACGATACTTTCGCTTTATTAGCTATTATTTTTTGTAGGCTCAGGTCTGGAGCCGTCTTATTCCAATTCCTTTTTGGTTCCTGGTTTTCTCTCATTTCGCATGCCATTGCTTTCTGCGGCGCAAATTTAAGTGGGGGCGACATCGTGCACTCGATGGGTTTGATCATACCAGCGCTAACGCATCGGATCCCATCAAAACTCCGTAATTAAGCGCGCTTGGGCTAGAGTAGTACTGGGATGGGTGACCTCTTGGGAAGTCATGGGGTTGCACCCTCCTGTTTTGCTGCGCTTTTCTCGTTTCGTCTTCATGGTCGGACGATACTTTCGCTTTATTAGCTATTATTTTTTGTAGGCTCAGGTCTGGAGCCGTCTTATCCCAATTCCTTTTTGGTTCCTGGTTTTCTCTCATTTCGCATGCCATTGCTTTCTGCGGCGCAAATTTAAGTGGGGGCGACATCGTGCACTCGATGGGTTTGATCATACCAGCGCTAACGCATCGGATCCCATCAAAACTCCGTAATTAAGCGCGCTTGGGCAAGAGTAGTACTGGGATGGGTGACCTCTTGGGAAGTCATGGGGTTGCACCCTCCTTTTTCGATGCGCTTTTCTCATTTCATCTTCATGGTCGGACGGTGCTTGCGCTTTATTAGCTGTTCTTCATCATAGGCTCAGGGCTGGAGCCGTCTTTTCCCATTTCCTTTTTGGTTCCTAGTTTTCTCTCATTGCGCATGACATTGCTTTGCGTGGCGCAAGTTAGAGTGGGGGCGGCATTGTGCACTTGACGGGTGCGATCATACCAGCGCTAACGCATCGGATCCCATCAAAACTCCGTAATTAAGCGCGCTTGGGCTAGAGTAGTACTGGGATGGGTGACCTCTCAGGAAGTCGTGGGGTTGCACCCTCCTTTTTTGCTGCGGTTTTCTCGTTTCATCTGCATGGTCGGACGGTACTTTCGCTCTATTAGCTATTCTTTTTTGTAGGCTCAGGTCTGGAGCCGTCTTATCCCAATTCCTTTTTGGTTCCTGGTTTTCTCTCATTTCGCATGCCATTGCTTTCTGCGGCGCAAATTTAAGTGGGGGCGACATCGTGCACTCGATGGGTTTGATCATACCAGCGCTAACGCATTGGATCCCATCAGAACTCTATAATTAAGCGTTCTTGGGCTAGAGTAGTACTCGGATGGGTGACCTCTCGGGAAGTCGTGGGGTTGCACCCTCCTTTTTTGCTGCGCTTTTCTCGTTTCGTCTTCATGGTCGGACGGTACTTTCGCTTTATTAGCTATTCTTTTTTGTAGGCTCAGGTCTGGAGCCGTCTTATCCCAATTCCTTTTTGGTTCCTGGTTTTCTCTCATTGCGCATGCCATTGCTTTGTGCGGCGCAAATTTAAGTGGGGGCGACATCGTGCACTCGATGGGTTTGATCATACCAGCGCTAACGCATTGGATCCCATCAGAACTCTATAATTAAGCGTTCTTGGGCTAGAGTAGTACTCGGATGGGTGACCTCTCGGGAAGTCCTAGTGTTGCCCCCTCTTTTTTTCCTGTCACTTTTCTCGTACGTCTGTATCGTTCGCGGGTGCTTGCTTTGCCTTTTCATTTCTTTGTCGCAGGCCCATGCCCAAAGAAGTTCTTGCTGATTTCGCTTCTCGTTCCTAGTTTTCTCTCTCTATGCATGCCATGAGGTTGCCCGGCGCAAGCTTATTCTATCACAGCGTCATGCAGTTTGACGAATGCAATCGTTCATGCACAAACGCAACGAATCTGATCAAGACTTCGTAATTCAGAGCGCTTGGACTAGAGTAGTGCTGGGACGGGTGACCTCTCGAGAAGTCGTGGGGATGCACCCTCCTTTTTCACTGCGCTTTTCTCATTTCGTCTTCATGGTCAGACGGTGCTTGCACTTTATTAGCTGTTCTTCGTCGCAAGCTCAGGGCTGGAGACGACTTTTCCCATTTCCTTTTTGGTTTCTGGTTTTCTCTCATTGCGAATGCCATTGCTTTGCACAATGAAAGCTAGAGTGGGGGTGGCTTTGTGCACTCAACGGGTGCGATCATACCAGCACTAACGCATTGGATTCCATTAGAACTCCGTAATGAAGCGTGCTTGGGCTAGAGTAGTACTGGGATGGGTGACCTCTCGGGGAGTCGTGGGGTTGCACCCTCCTTTTATGCTGCACTTTTCTCATTTCGTTTTCTTGGTCGGATGGTGCTTGCATGTTATTAGCTGTTCTTTGTCACAGGCTCAGGGCTGGAGCTGTCTTTTCCCATTTCCTTTTTGGTTCCTGGTTTTCTCTTATTGTGCATGCCATTGCTTTGTGCGGCGCAAGTTAGAGTGGGGGCGGCATTGTGCACTCGACGGGTGTGATCATACCAGCGCTAACGCATTGGATCCCATCAAAACTCCATAATTAAGCACGCTTGGGCTAGAGTAGTACTGGAATGGGTGACCTCAGAGGAACTCCTAGTGTTGCACCCTATTTTTAACTTTCGCTTTTCTCGTACGTCTGTATCGTTTGAGGTTGCTCGCTTTGCCTTTTCATTTCTCCATCGTAGGCCCACGACCGGAGAAGTCCTTGCTCATTTCGCTTCCCGTTCCTAGTTCTCTCTCTCTATGCATGCCATGAGGCTGCCCGGCGCAAGCCTAGGTGATCACAGCGTCATGCAATTGACGAATGCAATTGTTCATGCGCCAACGCAACGGATCTGATCAAGACTCCGTAATTCAGTGCACTTGGGCTAGAGTAGTGCTGGGATGGGTGACATCTCGGGAAGTCGTGGGGTTGCACCCTCCTTTTATGCTGCACTTTTCTCATTTCGTTTTCTTGGTCGGATGGTGCTTGCATGTTATTAGCTGTTCTTTGTCACAGGCTCAGGGCTGGAGCTGTCTTTTCCCATTTCCTTTTTGGTTCCTGGTTTTCTCTTATTGTGCATGCCATTGCTTTGTGCGGCGCAAGTTTAAGTGGGGGCGGCGTCGTGCACTCGACGGGTTCGATCATACCAGCGCTAACGCATTGGATCCCATCAAAACTCCATAATTAAGCACGCTTGGGCTAGAGTAGTACTGGAATGGGTGACCTCAGAGGAACTCCTAGTGTTGCACCCTATTTTTAACTTTCGCTTTTCTCGTACGTCTGTATCGTTCGAGGGTGCTCGCTTTGCCTTTTCATTTCTCCGTCTCAGGCCCACGCCTGGACAAGTCCTTGCTCATTTCGCTTCCCGTTCCTAGTTCTCTCTCTCTATGCATGCCATGAGGCTGCCCGGCGCAAGCCTAGGTGATCACAGCGTCATGCAATTGACGAATGCAATTGTTCATGCGCCAACGCAACGGATCTGATCAAGACTCCGTAATTCAGCATGCTTGGGCTAGAGTAGTGCTGGGATGGGTGACCTCTCGGGAAGTCATGGGGTTGCACCCTACTTTTTTTCTGCACTTTTCTTGTTTCGTCTTCATGGTTGGAGGGTGCTTGTGCTTTATTAGCTGTTCTTCGTTGCAGGCTTAGGGATTTTTGGTTCCTCATTTTCTCTCATTGCACATGCCATTGCTTTACGCGGCGCAAGTTAGAGTGGGGGCGGCATTGTGCACTCGACGGGTGTGATCATACCAGCGCTAACGCATCGAATCCCATCAGAACTCCGTAATTAAGCGCGCTTGGGCTAGAGTAGTACTGGGATGGGTGACCTCTCGGGAAGTCCTAGTGTTGCACCCTCTTTTCTTCCTTTCGCTTTTCTCGTACGTCTGTATCGTTCGCGGGTGCTCGCTTTGCCTTTTCATTTCTTCGTCGCAGGCCCATGCCCGGAGAAGTCCTTGCTAATTTCACTTCCCGTTCCTAGTTTTCTCTCTCTATGCATGCCATGAGGCTGCCCGGCGCAAGCTTAGGCGATCGCAGCGTCATGCAGTTGACGAATGCAATCGTTCATGCGCCAATGCAATGCATCTAATCAAGACTCCGTAATTCAGCGCGCTTGGGCTAGAGTAGTGCTCAGATGGGTGACCTCTTGGGAAGTCGGGGTTGCACCCTCCTTTTTCGCTGCGCTTTTCTTGTTTCGTCTTCATGGTCAGACGGTGCTTACGCTTTATTAGCTATTCTTTGTCGCAAGCTCAGGGCTGGAGCCGTCTTTTCCCATTTCCTTTTTGGTTCCTGGTTTTCCCTCATTGCGCGTGCCATTGCTTTGCGTGGCACAAGTTAGAGTGGCAGTGGCATCGTGCACTTGACGGGTGCGTTCATACCAGCACTAACGCATCGGATCCCATCAAAACTCTGTATGTAAAAGTGCTTGGGCTAGAGTAGTACTAGGATGGGTGACCTCTCGGGAAGTCCTAGTGTTGCACCCTCTTTTCTTCCTTTCGCTTTTCTCGTACGTCTGTATCGTTCGAGGATGCTCGCTTTGCCTTTACATTTCTTCGTCGCAGGCCCACGCCCGGAGAAGTCCTTGCTCATTTCGCTTCCCGTTCCTAGTTTTCTCTCTCTATGCATGGCATGAGGCTGCCCGGAGTAAGCTTAGGCGATCACAGCGTCATGCAGTTGACGAATGCAATCGTTCATGCGCCAACGCAAGAGATCTGCTCAAGACTCCGTAATTCAGCGCTCTTGGGCTAGAGTAGTGTTGGGATGGGTGACCTCTCAGGAAGTCGTGGGGTTGCACCCTCCTTTTTCGCTGCGCTTTTCTCATTTCATCTTCATGGTCGGATGGTGCTTGCACTTTATTAGCTGTTCTTGGTCGCAAGCTCAGGGCTGGAGCCGTCTTTTCCCATTTCCTTTTTGGTTCCTACTTTTCTCTAATTGTGCATGCCATTTCTTTGCGCGGTGCAAGTTACAATGGGGGCAGCATCGCGCACTCGATGGGTGCGATCATACCAGCGCTAACGCATCGGATCCCATCAGAACTCTGTAATTAAGCACGCTTGGGCTAGAGTAGTACTGGGATCGGTGACCTGTCGGGAAGTCCTAGTGTTGCACCCTCTTTTTTTCCTTTCGCTTTACTCGTACGTCTGTATTGTTCGAGGGTGGTCGCTTTGCCTTTTCATTTCTTCATCGCAGGCCCATGCCTAGAGAAATTCTTCCTGATTTCGCTTCCCGTTCCTAGTTTTCTCTCTCTATGCATGCCATGAGGCTGCCTGGAGCAAGTTTAGGCGATCGCAGTGTCATGTAGTTGACGAATGCAATCGTTCATGCGCCAATGCAATGGATCTGATCTAGACTCCGTAATTCAGCACGCTTGGGCTAGAGTAGTGCTGGGATGAGTGACCTCTCGGGAGGTTGTGGGGTTGCACCCTCCTTTTTCACTGTGCTTTTCTCGTTCGTCTTCATGGTCGGACGGTGCTTGCGCTTTATTAGCTGTTCTTCGTCGCAGGCTCAGGGCTGGAGCCGTCTTTTCCCATTTCCTTTTTGGTTCCTGGTTTTCTCTCATTGCGCATGCCATTGCTTTGCGCGGCGCAAGTTAGAGTGGGGGCGGCGTCGTGCACTCGACGGGTGCGATCATACCAGCGCTAACGCATCGGATCCCATCAGAACTCCGTAATTAAGCGCGCTTGGGCTAGAGTAGTACTGGGATGGGTGACCTCTCGGGAAGTCCTAGTGTTGCACCCTCTTTTTTTCCTTTCGCTTTTCTCGTACATCTGTATCATTCGAGGGTGCTCGCTTTGCCTTTTCATTTCTCCGTCGCAGGCCCACGCCCGGAGAATTCCTTGCTCATTTCGCTTTTCGTTCCATGTTTTCTCTCTCTATGCATGGCATGAGGCTGCCCGGCGCAAGCTTAGGCGATCACAGCGTCATGCAATTGACGAATGCAATCGTTCATTCGCCAACGCAACGGATTGGATCAAGACTCCATAATTCAGCGTGCTTGGACTAGAGTAGTGCTGGGATGGGTGACCTCTCGGGAAGTCGTGGGGTTGCACCCACCTTTTTCGCTCCACTTTTCTCATTTCGTCTTCATGGTCGGATGGTGCTCATGCTTTATTAGCTGTTCTTTGTCGTAGGCTCAGGGCTGGAGCCATCTTTTCCCATTTCCTTTTTGGTTCCTAGTTTTCTCTCATTGCGCATGCCATTGCTTTGCATGGCGCAAGTTAGAGTGGGGGCGGCGTCGTGAACTTGACGGGTGCAATCATACCAGCGCTAACGCATCAGATCCCATCAGAACTTCGTAATTAAGGGCGCTTGGGCTAGAGTAGTATTAGGATGGGTGACCTCTCAGGAAGTCCTAGTGTTGCACCCTCTTTTTTTCCTTTCGGTTTTCTCGTACGTCTGTATCGTTCGAGGGTGCTCACTTTGGCTTTTGATTTCTCCGTCGCAGGCCCACGCCCGAAGAAGTCCTTGCTCATTTCGCTTCCCGTTCCTAGTTTTCTCTCTCTATGCATGCCATGAGGCTGCCTGGCGCAAGCTTAGATGATCGCAGCGTCATGCAGTTGACGAATGCAATCGTTCATGCGCCAACGCAATGGATCTGATCAAGACTCCGTAATTCAGCGCGCTTGGGCTAGAGTAGTGCTGGGATGGGTGACCTCTCAGGAAGTCGGGGTTGCACCCTCCTTTTTCACTGCACTTTTCTCATTTCGTCTTCATGGTCAAATGGTGCTTGTGCTTTATTAGTTGTTCCTCATCGCAGGCTCAGGGCTGGAGCCGTCTTTTCCCATTTCCTTTTTGGTTCCTGGTTTTCTCTCATTGCGCATGCCATTACTTTGCGCGGCGCAAGTTAGAGTGGAGGCGGCATCGTGCACTCAACGGGTGCGATCATACTAGTGCTAACGCATCGGATCCCATCAGAACTCCATAATTAAGCGCGCTTGGGCTAGAGTAGTACTGGGATGGGTGACCTCTCGGGAATTCCTAGCGCGCTTTTCTCGTACGTCTGTATCATTCGAGGGTGCTCGCTTTGCCTTTTCATTTCTTTGTCGCAGGCCCATGCCCAGAGAAGTCCTTGCTCATTTCGCTTCCCGTTCCTAGATTTCTCTCTCTATGCATGGCATGAGGTAGCCCGGTGCAAGCCTAGGCGATCGCAGCGTCATGTAGTTGACGAATGCAATCGTTCATGCGCCAACGCAATGGATTTGATCAAGACTCCGTAATTCAACGTGTTTGGGCTAGAGTAGTCGGGAAGTCCTAGTGTTGCACCCTCTTTTTTTTCCTTTCGCTTTTCTCGTACGTCTGTATCATTCGAGGGTGCTCGCTTTGCCTTTTCATTTCTTTGTCGCAGGCCCATGCCCAGAGAAGTCCTTGCTCATTTCGCTTCCCGTTCCTAGATTTCTCTCTCTATGCATGGCATGAGGTAGCCCGATGCAAGCCTAGGCGATCGCAGCGTCATGTAGTTGACAAATGCAATCGTCCATGCGCCAACGCAATGGATTTGATCAAGACTCCGTAATTCAACGTGTTTGGGCTAGAGTAGTGCTAGGATGGGTGACCTCTCGGGAAGTCGGGGTTGCACCCTCCTTTTTCGCTGCGCTTTTCTTGTTTCGTCTTCATGGTCGGACGGTGCTTGCGCTTTATTAACTGTTCTTCGTCGTAGGCTCAGGGCTAGAGCCGTCTTTTTCCATTTCCTTTTTCGTTCCTGGTTTTCTCTCATTGCGCATGCCATTGCTTTGCGCAGTGCAAGTTAGAGTGGGGGCAGCGTCGTGTACTCGAAGGGTGCGTTCATACGAACGCTAACGCATCGGATCCCATCAGAACTCCGTAATTAAGCACGCTTGGGCTAGAGTAGTACTGGGATGGGTGACCTCTCGAAAAGTCCTAGTGTTGCACCCTCTTTCTTTCCTTTCACTTTTCTTGTACGTTTGTATCGTTCGAGGGTGCTCGCTTTGCCTTCTTATTTCTTCGTCGCAGGCCCATGCCCAGAGAAGTTCTTGCTGATTTCGCTTCCCGTTCCTAGTTTTCTCTCTCTATGCATGCCATGAGGCTGCCCGGAGCAAGTTTAGGCGATCGCAGCGTCATGCAGTTGACGAATGCAATTGTTCATGCGCCAATGCAATGGATCTGATCAAGACTCCGTAATTCAGCATGCTTGGGCTAGAGTAGTGCTGGGATGAGTGACCTCTTGGGAGGTTGTGGGGTTGCACCCTCCTTTTTCACTGCGCTTTGCTCGTTTTGTCTTCATGGTCGGACGGTGCTTGCACTTTATTAGCTGTTCTTCATCGCAGGCTCAGGGATGGAGCCATCTTTTCCCATTTCCTTTTTGGTTCCTAATTTTCTCTCATTGCACATGCCATTGCTTTGCGTGGCGCAAGTTAGAGTGGGGACGGCGTTGTGCACTCGACGGGTGCGATCATACCAGCGCTAACGCATCATATCCCATCAGAACTCCGTAATTAAGCGCGCTTGGGCTAGAGTAGTACTGGGATGGATGGCCTCTCAGGAAGTCCTAGTGTTGCACCCTCTTTTTTTCTTTAAGCTTTTCTCATACGTTTGTATCGTTCGAGGGTGCTCTCTTTGCCTTTTCATTTCTCCGTCGCAGGCCCACACCCAGAGAAGTCCTTGCTCATTTCACTTACCGTTCCTAGTTTTCTTTCTCTATGCATGGCATGAGGCTGCCCGGCGCAAGCTTAGGCGATCGTAGTGTCATGCAGTTAACGAATGCAATCATTCATGCGCCAACGCAACGTATTTGATCAAGACTCCGTAGTTCAGCGTGCTTGGGCTAGAGTAGTGCTAGGATGAGTGACCTCTCGGGAAGTCATGGGGTTGCACCCACCTTTTTTGCTCCACTTTTCTCGTTTCATCTTCATGGTCGGACGGTGCTTGCACTTTATTAGTTGTTCTTCATCACAGGCTCAGGGATGGAGCCATCTTTTCCCATTTCCTTTTTGGTTCCTAATTTTCTCTCATTACGCATGCCATTGCTTTGCGTGGCGCAAGCTATATTGGGGACGGCGTTGTGCGCTCGACGGGTGTGATCATACCAGTGCTAACGCATCAGATCCCATCAGAACTCCATAATTAAGCACGCTTGGGCTAGTGTAGTACTGGGATGGATGATCACTCGGGAAGTCCTAGTGTTGCACCCTCTTTTTTTCATTTCACTTTTCTCGTACGTCTGTATCGTTCGAGGGTGCTCGCTTTGCCTTTTCATTTCTCCGTCGCAGGCCCACACCTAGAGAAGTCCTTGCTCATTTCACTTTCCGTTCCTAGTTTTCTCTCTCTATGCATGCCATGAGGCTGCCCGGCGCAAGCTTAGGCGATCGCAGCGTCATGCAGTTGACGAATGCAATCGTTCATGCACCAACGCAACGGATCTGATCAAGACTCCGTAATTCAGTGCGCTTGGGCTAGAGTAGTGCTGGGATGGATGACCTATCGGGAAGTCTTGGGGTTGCACCCTCCTTTTTCGCTGCACTTTTCTCGTTTCGTCTTCATGGTCGGACGATGCTTGCGCTTTATTAGCTATTCTTTGTTGTAGGCTCAGGTCTGGAGCCGTCTTTTCCCATTTCCTTTTTGATTCCTGGTTTTCTCTCATTGCACATGCCATTGCTTTGTGCGGCGCAAGTTTAAGTGGGGGTGGCGTCGTGCACTCGACGGGTTCGATCATTCCAGCGCTAACGTATCGGATCCCATCAGAACTCCGTAATTAAGCGCTCTTGGGCTAGTGTAGTACTGGGATGGGTGACCTCTCAGGAAGTCCTAGTGTTGTCCCCTCTTTTTTTCCTTTCACTTTTCTCGTACGTCTGTATCGTTTGCGGGTGCCCGCTTTGCCTTTTCATTTCTCTGTCGCAGGCCCACGCCCGGAGAAGTCCTTGCTCATCTCTCTTTTCGTCTTCATGGTCAGACGGTGCTTGCGCTTTATTAGCTCCTCTTCGTCGCAGGCTCAGGGCTAGAGCCGTCTTTTCCCATTTCCTTTTTGGTTCCTGGTTTTCTCTCATTGCGCATGCCATTGCTTTGCACAGTGCAAGTTAGAGTGGGTGCGGCGTCATGCACTCGACGGGTGCGATTATACCAGTGCTAACGCATCGGATCCCATCAGAACTCCATAATTAAGAGCGCTTGGGCTAGAGTAGTACTGGGATGGATGACCTCTCGGGAAGTCCTAGTGTTGCACCCTCTTTTCTTCCTTTCGCTTTTCTCGTACGTCTGTATCGTTTGAGGGTGCTCGCTTTGCCTTTTCATTTCTCCGTCGTAGGGCCACGCCCGGAGAATTCCTTGCTCATTTTGCTTCCTGTTCCTAGTTTTCTATCTCTATGGATGGCATGAGGCTGCCCGGCACAAGCTTAGGCGATCGTAGCGTCGTGCAGTTGAGAAATGTAATCGTTCATGCGCCAACGCAACAGATCTGCTCAAGACTTCGTAATTCAGCGTGCTTGGGCTAGAGTAGTGCTGGGATGGGTGACCTCTCGGGAAGTCGTGGGGTTCCACCCATCTTTTTCGCTCCATTTTTCTCGTTTCGTCTTCATGGTCGAATGGTGCTCGCGCTTTATTAGCTGTTCTTCGTCTTAGGCTCAAGGCTGGAGCCATCTTTTCACATTTCCTTTTTGGTTCCTTGTTTTCTCTCATTGCGCATGCCATTGCTTTGCGCGGTGCAAGTTAGAGTGGGGGTGGCGTTGTGCACTTGACGGGTGCGATCATACTAGTGCTAACGCATCGGATCCCATCAGAACACCGTAAATAAGGGCACTTGGGCTAGAGTAGTACTAGGATGGGTGACCTCTCGGGAAGTCCTAGTGTTGCACCCTCTTTTTTTCCATTCGCTTTTCTCGTACGTCTGTATCGTTCGAGGGTGCTCGCTTTGCCTTTTCATTTCTCTGTTGCAGGCCCACGCCCGGAGAAGTCCTTGCTCATTTCGCTTCCCGTTCCTAGTTTTCTCTCTCTATGCATGCCATGAGGCTGCCCGCAGCAAGCTTAGGCGATCGCAGCATCATGCACTTAATGAATGTAATCGTTCATGCGCCAACGCAACGGATCTGATCAAGA
>MNCI01027477.1:531-150703 GCA_015680685.1 Gnetum montanum
TTTGAGAGGAAAGAACCCTCTCAATACACGCCTCTGCCAATGAAGCCTTCCCAACTCTCCGATCAACTCTTGAAGGCTGGGTTGATGAGCCATAAACAATTATCCCCTGCGGCCATACAAAGACATGACCGATTCTGTCAACTCGTATAGAATCCGAGCCTAGCAACGCCAGATGAGCCCCCCGTGCCCAAAGGATTTCGGATGGATCGCTTTTGCGACTACCATCAAAGACCGGGGCATGGAACAGACTACTGTTTCACTTTGAAACAGGATATCCAATGGATGATTGACGAAGGTAACATCACATTTGACGGGGCTAACCCCGTCCAACCACAAAATCAGACCATGGGGGTGTACCAAGATCCCCTAAACACTAAGGAGGCTCCATACACAATTAGCACGATTTACTGTGACGATGATCCCAACACGCCCCACATTAACACGATACACTCCGAGCATAATGAAACATCTAACAAGCCGTTTGTAGTTCAAATCCCTCCCGCTGAGTCCACGCTTGCACCCCAAACATCCCGCACCCCGCAGCGGCCGTACGTAGTCCGAGTGCCCCCGATTACACCCGCCTCCAACATGACGATGCGCCAACAACCCTACGTGGTGCGCATCCCTCCCGTTAGTCCCGCGAATAAAATGACACCTTACGCTCGGCCTGCCCCCTTTATAGTCCAAGTACCACCCGCTGTTGCAATGACGGGGGTCCCATCTCCACTAAGGCCAACTCCATACGTCGTCCGGGTGCCCGCGCAGGCTCCTGCCCAGTCGTACCCGCAACCCCGCCCTGCCCCATATGTCGTAAAGGTCCCTGGGCAATCCCAGGTTCCGAGGCCAAATCCACATCCACGTAGCACGTGAGAACGCCTAGCAGACAGGCTCACGTGCGAACGCGTAGAGAGAGAACGCCAACGGTTAGCCGTCGGGCCACCTAAACAAACACCTCTTAGCTCCATGCCCATGGCATCATCTGACAACCTACCTGACGTAGGCAGCAGTGGCGAAACCTCTCGGACGCACGAACAACGTGAAACTGCTAACGTCCGCAAGAACGACAAACCACAGAAACGCGAGATAAAACTCCTGGGCCCGATGGACCCGGTCCCTCTCAACCAAAATGCTTCTGACAGCAGAGATTTCGCGACGGTCCTAACGCAAGTCACTCAGGCACTGAAGCAAAAGAACACGTCTGTAAGCTTATATGATTTAGTGTTGACTTCCCAGACTCACCGCGAAGCTCTAGTACGCATGTTAACATCTATCTCGGTTAGTGAGGATTTGCCTCCGAGCGAGCCAGCAATCCATGCGGTGATGTACCCTCCTCGCGGGGTCAGCCCTAAGGCCTTAAGCTTCCGCGACGAGAGCATCAAAATAGATAAAACAACAGGTGAGACGACGACGACCCCTATGTTTATAACCATACATATAAACCAATTTAAGATACATAGGGTACATGTAGATGATGGGGCAGCCACTAATGTTGTACCATATCCAATCATCGAACA
This sequence comes from Gnetum montanum, assembly GCA_015680685.1. Taxonomy (NCBI): domain Eukaryota; kingdom Viridiplantae; phylum Streptophyta; class Gnetopsida; order Gnetales; family Gnetaceae; genus Gnetum; species Gnetum montanum. The sequence continues at coordinate 2,046 of MNCI01027477.1, forward strand.
ATTGGGGCTTACAGACTCGATCAAATCCACGACAACCGCATGTTTGAAATCCTTCAGCGGGTCGCGCGTATTAGTCAAGGGCACGATAACTCTCGACTTTATAGCGGGAGCTCAGTTTCCTACATCCGCTGATTTTTTGGTAGTTGACGAGATGCCAGGGTTTAATCTCATATTAGGAAGGCCCTGGTTAGCCCAGTTAAGAGCCGTTTCATCCCCCATACACCAGGAAATTCACCTGCCCTACGAGGGCGGAGAAGTTATTATACATGGGGAATTGGCCATTCCCATCGTCTCTTCGAACTTAGAAATAGAGCAAGGGTCGGAAATAGAGCTCGAAAAGCCTAGCCCAAGTGACAAGAACCCCCAAATACCAACAAATTGCAAACCCTCTAGCACAGATCGAAAATCTCCCGAAACCGAAACACAACCATCTGACACGCCGTGCCTGCGGCCTCGTGAAGAAGACAATGCAGGAACAACGACCGATACCGAAACGCTCGAAAATACAGTCACCGAAGACATTCTAACAAACGTATCCTGGACTGAATTGCCATTCAACATAATCAGTGAGGGAGATGCCGAGTATAGAATTGTGCCTGTCAGTACATCCTCTGACTTAAAAAAAAAGGATATCAAAAAACAATTAAAATAGAAAGCAAATCCCTAGTCCGAAATGACGTTAAACTATAAAAAGTCCGAAACGACACTAAACTATGATAAAACGACAAAAAATAATTAAAAGCCGCTCCTGGTCCGAAATGACACTAAACTATCATGTCCGCAATGACATAAAACTAGCCACGATCAACAATGATCGGTTACCCAAGAAATCTATCCACCCCTCCAAGACATTCCTCGATTACGCATGCGGCCCAAAATGGCGATAAACTACGCATGGGGCCCGAAATGGCCATAAACTAGTACCGGCTTTTTGTTCTACTTTTAATCGCTTCCTGTATCACACTTAAAACAAAAAAAAAACAAACCAAAATATTTTACATTTCCGCGTCATATTAAAAACCCAAAAATCAACAACAAAAATATATATATACATATGCATTTTATTACGTACAATCAACATCCCTGTTCATTTCCTACGGTTACAGTTTCAGTACAAGTTTGAATCAAAAAATGAAAAATGCTAAAACACTAAGCGTCTGGGGCATGAGGATCGTCCTCCCCGGGCTCACCAGCATCAGAAACCCCTGCTCCACTGGAGCCAGCCTCTCCAGTCTCATCCCCACCTTCATCCTAAAAAAAAGAAAGAGAGAAAAAGAGAGAAGAGAGAATAATCAACACAAAAAATAAGTGAATGTCAAAATCTTAAACATTGGTCAATCAATTAACTCCAAAAGAGAAAAAGTGCATACCATCGGAGGTCCCCCTAAGCCGAATTCAAGTCGCCATAGGATCTCCTCTTCAGGAACACTAGCCCAGTCCGTCTCGTCGAGCCCTAGGTCGATATCAGTCAGAGCTTTTCCTTTGTCAACGTCTGACCAGGTGGGACGTTTCAAAGGGAATTCGCCCACTGACACCTCCCCAGAGGCTGTCGTTATCCGCCGTTTCGGAGACTCCATCTCTACAATTGTATTCTGGGCGAAGGTATCGAAGGCGGAGCGCAGACCGAGACCCTCCACAAACATCTCTAACTGTCGCTTCTCAATAGAAACCTCTTTTAGTGACTTCTTGTATTGGTGCTTGTGGTTCTTTTCATCTTGCCCCCATTTGCGAACTTTGGAGGTGAAAGCCTTCCAATCCTGACATTTGGTGTTCAGCAAATCAATTTGGGCTCTGCGCTCCCCTAGCTTCCGTATCAGCCCTGTGTGGCGATTGAGAAGGTCCCAATACCTTGTATACGTGACCTCGGAGGTCCGCCAAGCGCGATCATTATTTAATCTAGCTGCGGCAAACTCATATCGAGCCTTCAAATCGTCACGTTCCGTTGACAATGCAGCATTCTCCTTCTCTTTCGCCTGAATTTGGAGCCATAATTGTTCAATGGATCTCCTGCACGTCCATACCGTTTTGGCATTATGCACGAAGCCCTCAGCTACCTCTTCATAAACAGGTCTAGGCACTTGTTCAATTTCAGGAGATAGTGAAGGCAAACTCTCCATAATGACGGGCTCGGACAGGTCCCACCTCAGTTGGGCACCTGGCCATAGGAAAAGACAAACGTTAGAACAAACAGAATTGGGCATCAACCTTGAAAATAGTAAAAGTATTTCAAGCATCCGTACCTATGTCAGGATTGATCCGTTCGATCCGCTCGACAACCTCTTCGACCACCCCAGCTACGAAATCCCTTTTACTTGGCATTTCCATCCAAGTGAAAGGTCCATCAGTGCGTGAGCCGCTCGCCTTTGGAGGCACCTCGGGGGGGATCTCGGACTCCTTCTCTGGGACGGTCTCGCTTTCCTCTGAGTCAAACAGAAAATTCACAATAAGATGATCCAAGAATATATTAGGCTGCATAACTGAGTAGAGAGACATACCGTTCCTTCTGATCTCCTCCTGCGTCAGAGGGTCTCCAAGATCAAGATTCCTTGTAAGAAAGCTGCTGAGCATGTCCTCAGTTTCTGCTTGGTCATCCAGGGGTACGGTACCTCTAGTTCCGCTTGTCCCCTCCCCCAGCAATTCAGTTCCTCCCGCTGGGTCGGTCAGCTCCTCGTCCTCTGGTATGGTCTGCAAATCGTGTCTCTTGACCGCGCAATACAAAACAAATGAAGTCAGTTGTATACAACCAATAACCGTTAAAACTATTTGTAAGACAAGTAAAATAAAAATGAGGAGTCTACCAGGAATCTTAAATCGAATCCGCTTTACTTTGGGCTGCACAATCTCACTGGTACCCTCAGCTGTGCTGTCGCGCTTCCCCAATTTGGATTTCACTTTCCCTATTGTTTCCTTGACCACTCGCTCTACCTTCCTTGCAGTAGGGGGTACCTCATCAGGTTCCACCCCTAGGCTATTGCGTGTGTGGAGCGAGGGGCCAGACGATCCACCCATGGTGATCGTAAGAGATTCATCAATCCCCTCGAGGGCGTCTTGGGACTTGGCTGTGTCAAATAAGTGGTTCACCCAGGGGCGAGACAACTGGTACCTATCACGCAAAACAAATTTTCCTTCCCCACGAACCACCAAAAATTCAGCCAAGCAACGAATATAACCAGCGAAGAAAGCGAAGGTAAAATGAGACTGTGCCTCTATGTTTGAACGCAGCCGCTCTATATCTTTGGTCATCCCTGACAACAAAAATTCCGCCTAGTTATAGCGAACACCAGCCTCCAGAATAGTGCGCATAACTTGCACTGCTTCAACACCAAGACTCTTGACTTGTGATAGAGTCTTCGGAAAAAAACGCGCTCTAAATAGGGGATAAAGTTCGTTGACTTCCTCAACCTTCGTTTTCCCTTGCATTGGGAACCCTTTAGTACCCTTCCTCACCCCTAGCCAATCCTCTAAATCACGGATCATGTCAATTTCTTTATGCGTCCTGTCCATAACAAATTTTACACCATTAGCAGGTACGCCAAACAAATCCGCAAGAAATTGAGGTGACAATTCAAAAACCACTTTCACGCCCCTAATACGGGCGCTGTAGCAAGAGACGGGTCTATCAAATGAGTCTACAATCCCGATCATCTCCGCTATATAAACATTTGGGCTAGGGGCCACAAAGAGTGCCATGAGGCCGGCATGCTCCAAGCAGGCAACAATAGATGACGAAGCTTTTTGTCGCAACCACTTCTGAGCAGCATTGGTTTCACCAAATTTCATCGAGAGCGTAGTTTCAGTCCTCCCAGTCACAACGGAATCCCGGCCAGAGGTGGTGCCAGCTGTAAAGGCAAACCCAAAACCCTCATATGAGCTTGACACTTGGCAATTGACCAAATCAAACACAACGTCTAGAAAACTTTGCCACTTACTTTCAGTGTTGGACGTTGAAGTTGCACCCAAATCAGAAGCAGACGGAAAAATTGGCCCATTAGGAGCCTAATCGGCATGCAACCAACCACGCGCTGCACATTGCGCAAACGCTTTCAAAAATTTCTTTGGGAAATTCTTCATGGCATCCCCAGTGTGGGCCAAGATGGTCCCGCGTAGGGTGGGACCCACCATGAACGCTTCCACGGCTGTACGCGCCAATCCGATCCCATCATCACCCACGTAAGCCCTGGCTGGTGTAATTTTTGGCCTGCGGGAAAGCGAAAGCATGCGTCAAAACGAGAGTAAATATTTGAATGTGAGGAAGAAGGGAACAACCAAAGTTAAGACGAAATTACCTTTCCACCCGGTATACTGTGCCAGGGGGATTCTGAAACAAAGTATGCGCGCGGCCTGCTAAGAACAGTGTGTTACTGATGTAGTTGGGGCCCTGCGGCAGTTGGTCCCACACACGTGTCAACGGATGAGTCGATCTCGGGCCACTGGGGGGAACACCCTCGGTGACAAGCGGCCCTTCATCGATGTCCTCTATGAACATTCGGACGCCTTCCGCCGCGTCGGGTAACATGGCCTCAATAATACTCCGTGCCACATCTCTGCCTAGATGAGACCAAACCACGACATCAAAATGGTCCAGCAAGAAGGCCAGAAATTCGCAGGCCCCGTCCCGGAACCAGACCCCATTGTGCCCAACGATTAAATTCGGGGTCGGGTCACTACCCTCCAAAGGACCAAACCTTGTCAGGACCCCAACTAACTCGATCACAAGAAGGGGAGGCTCAATGTCTCTGCAAAATCATTAAACAACGCCAAAGATCAATATCCAAAACTTCATTTTAAAAAGATTCAGACGTTCACAGAAAATTTCCCAAGTTACGCCAGGCGTATACACCTGGCGTGCGAAAAACAGTTACGCTAGGCGTATACGTCCAGCGTGCGAAAAAAATAGTTACGCCCGGCGTGCGAAAAAACAGTTACGCCCAGCGTATACGCCCGGCGTTCGAAAAAATAGTTAGGCCAGGCGTATACGCCCGGCGTGCGAAAAAACAGTTATGCCAGGCGTATACGCCCGGCGTACGAAAAAATAGTTACGCCCGGCGTGCGAAAAACCAGTTACGCCAGGCATATACGCCCGGCGTGCGAAAAAATAGAACCCCTAAAAGCCCTACGCCGAAAACAACGAACGCGGCGTCTACGCCGACATTATTCCAAACTTTTCACGCTCGGCGTGTACGCCGAAACCCTACGCTAACTGTACGCTGCAAAAACAGATAAAAACAGGGTCGAAAGCCTACCTGCCAGAAGATCCGGGCCACGCAGGGACGCTCAGGCGGGGTAGACACTGCAGCATCGCCTGGCTCTCCTCCGCGAACGTCAGTTCAGGTCCTTTCTGTCCTCGGCCCTCTAGTTCCTTGCCTCTGCCCATCCTGGCGTCTACGCTGCGGTTCTTCTCGGCGTCTACGCTGGGGTTCTTCTCGGCGTCTACGCTGGGGTTTCGCTCGGCGTCTACGTTGGGGTTTCGCTCAGCGTCTACGCTGGGGTTTTGTTTGGCGTCTACGCTGGGGTTTACGCTCACGCTCCAAAAGTCAAATGACAAAATGATGCCCCAGCCCCCTTTTTATAGCGCATTGATGCTGACGCTGACACCGCCGCCAGCACCGCCGCTTTTCCATTTTTCTTGCTTTTTGCGTCGTTTTTCGTGCTTTTTCGAATTCGCTTTGAATTTTTCAAAAAAGATATAAAATCTACACACAAAAATGACAAACAACAAATTTCGCCATTAAACCGTCGTTTCATTGCCCAGTAAGGCATTAAACTGTTGTTCGTTGCCCGGTAAGGCATTAAACTGCCGTTCGTTGCCCGGTAAGGCATTAAACTGTCGTTTCGTTGCCCAGTAAGGCATTAAACTGTCGTTTCGTTGCCCGGTAAGGCATTAAACTGCCATTCGTTGCCTGGTAAGGCATTAAACTGTCGTTCGTTGCCCGGTAAGGCATTAAACTGTCGTTTCGTTGCCTAGTAAGGCATTAAACTGCCGTTTCGTTGCCCAGTAAGGCATTAAACTGCCGTTCGTTGCCCGGTAAGGCAGTAAACTACCGTTTCGTTGCCCGGTAAGGCATTAAACTGCCGTTCGTTGCCCGGTAAGGCATTAAACTGCCGTTTCGTTGCCCGGTAAGGCATTAAACTGCCGTTCGTTGTCACATCAATCCATTTTCATACATGCACATTAAAAATTGCCAGAAGATCTAAAACAGCCTCCGCTATCTTACAAGGCTTCCCATTCATTGACAGGAATTCGCCTAATGGCTTACAAACGCTTAACCAAACCATTGCTCATTGATGGACCGTATGGCACAGTTGAAAGGAATATCGATGCGAATCTCGTCTACGCGAGTTCATCAGTAAATGATGCAACAATAGCTTCAACACAGCAAACGGTTGACGAATATGAGGGAATGACGAAGTCCCTCGACATTGAAGCTAAAAACATTACTGAAGATCCTCTAACCAAAACACCCCTAACTATGCCCGATGGGGAAACTAAAATATTAAAATTAAGTACATTACCAGAACCAAGTCTAGCTAAAGCTATCGAAAACGTACTTAAAAACAACATGAAGGCATTTGCGTGGTCCTATACAGACATGCCCGGATTAGACCCCCGTATCGTCCAGCACAACATCATCCTTGACCCAAAACTAAAGCCAGTAAAACAGAAAGTACGAAAGGTCAAACCCGAGGTGGCATTAGCAGTTCATAGTGAGATTACCAAGCTCTACCAAGCTGGTTTCATTAGGGCTGTTGATTACGCCGAATGGGTATCGAACATGGTTATAGTCCCAAAGAAGAACGACAGTATCCGCCTTTGCATTGACTTCCGGGACCTTAACATAGCAACCATAAAAGATGACTTCCCCTTACCTAGCATTGATCAACTAGTTGACTCAACTGCTGGGCACACCCTATTATCCTTTATGGATGGGTTCTCGGGATATAACCAGATACGTATCAATCCAGAACACCAGCTCCGAACTACTTTCATGACACCTTGAGGAACCTTTTGTTATACAATGATGCCTTTTGGCCTCAAGAATGCTAGGGCCACGTATCAAAGAGCGATGACATATATTTTTAGTGATTACATCTTACACTCGCTCAATGACTACGTAGACGACATAGTGGTCAAATCAAAATCGCCAGAACAACACGTACAAGATCTTGACTTAGTATTAAAACGTTGTCTAAAATACGAACTAAGGCTTAACCCGAAGAAATGCATCTTCGGCGTCAAAATAGGTAAAATGCTTGGATTTGTAGCCTCAGAGGCGGGGATACGGGTAGACCCCGATAAGGTTAAGGCCATTACAAACCTGAGACCACCTAGCAACCTAACTGAGCTTCGAGGGCTACAAGGTCGACTACAATTTATTAGGAGATTCATAGAAAATTTGACGGGAAAACTCACACCTATGAACCACTTACTATGCAAGAATGTCCATTTTGAATGGACTTCGCAGTGTCAAGAAGCATTTGACAACGTTAAAACAACACTCGCCCAGTTACCTACTGTATTCCCACCCAAAAATGACAGGTCGTTTTACATTTACCTAGCCACATCAGAATCATCGATCGCATCCATGTTGTGCCAGAAACGAGATGACGGAACTGAGGTCCCCATATACTACCTGAGTCATGCAATGGTTGCCCACGGAAAGAGATATAATGATGTAGAAAAGTCATGCTTAGCTTTAGTCCTCTCTTTAAAGAAATGGCGACATTATCTCTTCCAAAATCAAGTTAATATAATTTGCAAAGATAATGTGCTTAGAGCTTTCACCGGAAACATCTATGAATCAAGCAGGATAGCCCGTTGGAAGGCAATCATAGCTGAGTTCGACCTACGCTATATAACACAATCGTCAGTAAAAGGCCAAGCCATAGCAAATCAGATGACCACGTCGCCAACGCATGATCCAGGTACGATAGAACCTGAATTCCCGGACGAAAACGTAAATGTAATAGACACAGTGCCAGATGATTATGATGCGATGCTGAACTTTGATGGAGCATCCACCTCCCGAGGAGGAAGTGCTGCCACTGTAATCACATATCCCTCTAGAGAAATCAAACCTTTCGCCTATCGCGTCAACTTCCATTGTACTAACAACGTAGTAGAATATGAAGGTCTCCTCAGGGGTCTCGCAGTCGCACTAGCTTCAAACATCACACGGCTTGTAGTCAGAGGGGACTCACAACTAGTCGTAAACCAAGTCATGGACGTTTATACGTGTAAGGCACAACACTTACAACCATACTGTGATTTGGCTAAGCACCTACTTAAACGATTCGAAAATGTTGATGTCCAACATATCTCTAGGAACGATAATACCATTGCAGACGCCTTAGCAACCTTGGCTTTAAACATATCCCCTGACATGTTTCATGCACTACCAAGCTCCATGACCAGTTGTGCTGAGCCCATAACCAACACTCTCGACATGCTCCCAATTGCATCTGTCAGTACAACACCCGCTAATGAATGGTACGATGACATAAAGGAATACCTTCTGCGCGGTGAAATGTCACAACATTTAACCAACGCGCAAAAGGATGCAGTACGCAAGCGTTCTAAGCAGTACACATTAATAGGGGATACATTGTGTCGCCGATCCTACGAAGGCATACTACTAACATGCGTCAACAGCACCGAGGCCCAAACAATTGTTGAACAAGTGCACAACGGAATCTACGGGGGACACATCACACCGAAAGTAATGGCAACCAAAATAAGACGCCTAGGCTACTATTGGCCACACATGGAATACGATTGTCAATCCAAGGTCAAAACATGTAGTGTATGTCAAAAGCACGGTAATCTCATCCACATTCCACCAAACGAGTTGCATACAACACAAATCACATGGCTCTTCCAGAAGTGGGGACTGGGCCTCATTGGCCCGATAACACCCACATCTTCTGCCGGGCATAGCTTTATTATAACAGCGACTGAATACTTTACGAAATGGGTAGAGGCGGCACCCCTTCGCAAAACGACTTCTAAACAGGTGTGCCACTTCATCCTCGAAAACATTGTAACCCGTTTTGGCATCCCCATGACAATTATCACTGACAACGGGCCACAATTTAGTAGTGCCGAGACTAAAATGTTTTGCGATAGTCTAGGGATCAAACACTCGTTCTCGTCCCCTTACTATCCTCAGAGCAACGGGCAGGCAGAATCAACAAATAAGATAATCATCACAGTACTCAAAAAGATGCTTGCCCAGAGCAAAAGAAGATGGCACGAACAACTGGTGTATGCGTTATGGGCGTACCGCACCACGCACCGGACCTCGACAGGTAAAACTCCATATAGTCTTGTTTACGGTTCAGAAGCTGTTTTACCTCTAGAATTGCAGGTACCGTCTCTAAGGATCACGCTTTCCGGACTCCTCGACGACGAGCAAAGCAATGATTTACGCATCATTGACCTGGACTCGGTGGAGGAGGAACGCGTGCGTGCACTCGATCAGATCGAATGGTACCAGAAGCAACAACGGCAATGACATCGACATGACATTCATAAGCGCCCCATCAAAGAAGGAGACCTCGTACTTAAAGCTATTCGGGAACACCCAGATAAATTCTCAGTCAACTGGGAAGGGCCTTACCTAGTTATCAAAGCATTCGACAACGGGGTCTTCAAACTAGCTGACATGGACAGAAAAGAGTTCGCAAATCCAACCAATCACTTGTTCCTAAAATCGTTCTATACATGAATTCGAACTCAGGTACGCCATTGTCCTGGAATCATGACTATAAACTGATACCACAGATTAGTCCTGGAATCACGACTATAAACTGGTACCACAGAATAGTCCTGGGTTATGACTTAAAACTGACACCACCATTGTCTTGGTATATGACAATAAACAGATACCCTCACAATGTCCGCAATGACGATAAACTAGTACCCCTCCGGCATGACAGTAAAAATGGCTCCGTCAGACTCCTCAGAGTCCGCTAAGACTATAAACTAGCTCGCCTCTGTATGGTCAGCTAAGACTCAAAACTGGCAACGTACCGTCCGCCACGACGCTAAACGGGCAATGTCCAACGGGTTACGACACAAAACTAACCCATGATAGTCCGCTAAGACTATAAACTGGCACGTTCACCTTCGACTCCTCACTCCACCGTCATATTCATTCATCAGGATCATTGCATCTCTCATCAGCATCATTGACATTCGCATTCCATGCTCAGAATCGCCCCAATATTTTGTCCACCTGCAGCTGTTTAAGTCTAAACTCATCAATTCACTCATGGTTTTCTTGTCTCTTTGGAGTTGTGTTTGCAGGATGACGCTCGGAAGTTGTCGTACGAGAGTGCGTTTCATCATAGGTAGCAAGATGAGGCGATGTCCATGTTGTCCACCTGGCAAGACTAAATCGAACCGTTAACCCGCACATTCTCATTCCCTGAAAATCCACTATCTATTTACCAAACTATTGCACACTGCGAAACGTTACAGCAGTCGCAAGACGCAGAATGCAATATCTGTGCATGAATACAAGGACAAACCGCAAAAAAAAAAAAAAAACGGGACCCTTGGCACTTCCCCTATGCCCCAGGCGGGAAGGCATCGGTCTTGAAAATACGTACTCATGTCAAAAGCAGTCAAGAAACATCCTATCGCATGGCTTTGGCTCTTCGTTAACAGCTTCCTCAAAGAAGGGAACTGTTCCTCCAAAGAATGCATCACCTCGTGGCTTTGGTAGTGACAACTGGTTCTCTTGAAAAAATCACCAAGAGCACTGTTCCGCCAAAGCACGCACATCACATGCTTGAGTTCCAAGTTTGCCAAAAGACGGCTATCGACAAGGACCGGCATGCCGCACACCTGAGCATCCCATTTTCCCTAGCTTGATCCTTCTGGCAGCGATCCCCATGATCCCTTACCCCCTGCCAGTCGCCAATCTCACCCTTTCCATACCATTCACCACTGAACAAGGTACGATGACGTCTGATCCAGGGGCAAAGGACAGAGCTTTTGTCAAGTCACTTGTGGTGTTTTGCGCTTCTTTGTCGACACTTCTCGGGTCGATTCCTCCAAGCGTCAACAAAGAGGGGCCAATGAAACACCACAAAAATCTTAGAGTTTAGCATCTGTCTGACAAGAAGCGGATCCTCATGATCCACGGGTGGCTTCGGTCACATTTCAAGTCACGCAGGGCAATCTTGAAAATCGTAACATCTGGTTCCAAATGTTGTGCCAGCGTTTACGCCCGGCGTCTACGCCCCAGCGTCGACGCCCAGCATCTACGCCCAGCGTCTACGCCCGGCGTCTACGCCCAGCGTGTATGCCTAGCTCTCCAGCGTACACGCCCAGGTATGGCAGATGCACACGCTCGACGACCAGATCTCCAATGGCAACGTGAAGATTACACCAAAGAGCAAGAATTGAAGCAAGTGGACACCCTTCGGCGTATACACCCAGCGTATACGCTAGCATCTATTCGTCTACGCCCAGCGTATACGCCCGGTGTACACACCTAGCGTATACGCTAGCATCTATTCGTCTACGCTCAGCGTATACGGCCAGCGTATACGCCCGGCGTACATGCCCAGCGTATACGCCGGCCCGTTGTAACCTATACGCCCAGCGTATATCATGTTTCTAAATTGTAACGCCCGATCTATACGCCACGTGTCTCCCTGTCCGATTTTCCCGGTAACCCTACCCCTATAAATAGCCCAGTTTTCCGCATTTACCAGGCCCGCAGAAATTTACCAGACCCGGAGCAATTACGCTGCAGAAACCCTCTTACGCTTACGCTTACGCTGAAGTCCTGTACGCCGAGCACAGTCCACGCTCCGCCTACCGTGTCAGCCCGCTGCATCTCTCCGTCCACCGGGGCTTTATGTCCGCCTTGTGTCCCTACACAACTGCGTTAGACCAGTGCACAACACTTTAACTCTATAATCTATTGTTTACGCTTCTTGTAAGTTCCTTTACAATTTTATGTCAATTTGGCCCACGCTTCGTTCACGCCTGCTTACATTTACGCTCCGTCCGTGTCCGTGTACGCTCACTGTTTACGCCGTTTGCGCCTGTTTACGCCCTTTCCACTTGTTTACGCTGTTTACACTGCACGTCTGCATACATTTACGCTGGGCCTATTTGTTTACACTGTTTACGCCCGACTGTGTTTACGCTCCTCTACGCTTATGTTGTACGCCTATTTCGCCGTTTGCGCCCTGTTTTACACATAACCCAGCGTATAACACTTCGGTGGCGCTCGGGGAAGTCCTTGTTTGATCTGCGTGCGGACCGTTCAAGGCACTCTGCCTTCGTCCACTCTAGCTTGCCCTCAAGTGGAGGCAGGGTCAACTGGGCTTGCCCGCGGATCTTTCGGTGCCCGCAACGTTCCAGCCCCGCATCGACGATTTCGGTCAGCACACATTTTGATTTTCTTCTAGGAATGAGGTTTTTGTCCCATCTCACCTTATGTTAAATGAGAATTTTCCTCAAAAAAGATTTCTTCTTGAATGTAAAAATTCAATGAAAATTTCAAGATGTTTTAGTTTGGGAATGAGGCTGTATAAGTTTATTTAAGTTTTTAAGGGGGCAGAAATGTTGGCACATTTAGCCATTGTATGGAACAGAGACATGAGATGGTTGAGATGTTCTGAAATATTACAATACAAATATTTGAAATGGCAAGATGGATTGGGAAAGGTATTGGTTTCTATCATTTTTTTTAAATAAAGAAGAAGAAGAGAAAGAGATGGAAATCACTATGGGGATTTTAATGAATTCTCCCGTAAAAAGATAAGCATAAACCTTAGCCCTGTTCCAAAGGGGAGACGTTGATTTCTTTTGGGACACATCGCACAAATTAAACAGAAAATCAGAATTTTTCACCATGGTATGAGCGCAAGGTACCAAGGCATCGTGCCTCTGGGAAGACCGCAATATTCACCGGCATTTTGCAAGTCACGATTGAGGGCAACAGTGCAGCAGTGCAGACCACGACCGGAGGCAATGACGGAGAGGGCGGCAGAGACATCAGCGCGACGTTATTCATGCAGAGAAAAGAAAAACGTGGCTGTGGTAGTCATCAAAAAACAGAGGAAAAGAAAGGGACAGACATCAACATTTCATTTTTTGTTGGGCAGAAAAACATAAGCAATGTTGACCGCCGCTGTGACAAGTGAACAGGGCCACAAAAACCCCCTCATGCGTCGCCAAACCCTGCTGAATTCTGTGCTGTTTTGAAACCCTAGTTGTTCTAAAAACAAAAAGAAGAAGCTTTGCCGTAGCAGGAGGAGCCCTAAGATTTACACATCATCACAAACCACATGGTACAGACGGCACAATATTTTCGGGCAGTTGCAGGCCTGTGAATGCATTTCAAAAGGTGTTCTAGGCTGTAAAAAGAAACAACAACAAATCGGCAATCACCAGTTTATCCGCCCTGGAACCTGCAATCAAAAAATATATAACCATGCCCGATGCTAATGCCTTTGATACGACGACATTTCCTGACACGGCGGCTGAGCCTTCTCCTATGCCGGTAGTTGCTGGTAATGATTTTTGGTATGTTGAATCAGTTGTAGGTTTGGTGGCTTTGCCTTCGGGTTCATCTTTCAGGTCATTCCGAATTTTAGCTACAATTATCGGGATGGAAAAAAATAAATTAACTACCACTACCACCAATAAGGTGGAGATTATATTATATTTCTATTACAAAATCGTAAAGCTTAGTGGCACTTAGAAGTTAAAATTTAAATTAGATTAGATTAGGGATCTAAACAAAGTACATAATACAATACATATAGTGTAGAGCCCTATTTTAGAAAAGCTTGCTTTAAAATATCATTATATATAAGTCATTACCTATTAAAAATTTTCCATATTGATTATCCCATTTAAAGCCACATTAAAGTTAGCATAAAATGCTCCTCATTTTATGTATACTTCCTAACTTCCTAAATCACATAATTTTCTCCTAGCTTATTGGACAAGTAATCCTCTGATTGGTTAGGCAAATTACTTAAGAGAGAAGATAGGAGAGATATTTTTGAGATATTTTTGGGATATTTTTCCTAGGAAGAGGAGAATCTCATTTTTTTGCCACTATAGCTTGTATTCCTATGTATTTTAGAAATTATATTTTAATTTTCTATAATATTGTAACTACCAAGGCCACTTGTCAACTTCTTTTTCTCTTTGGTGGTTGCAACCATCTAAAATTGTTGTAACTTACCTAACTTGTTGAGCAAGTAATCTTCCGATTGCTTGGCCAAGTTACTTGGGAGAGAAGTTAGGTGAGATATTTTTGAATATGTAACTTCCTTACCTACCTTTGAACCCTATAAAAAGGCTTCAGGGGTCAAGGAGGGAGGAGGATCATAGGAAATCATCATCACACTTGGAAGATTTGTAAAGAAGATTTCTTGAAAGATGGCTTGCTAGAATAAAGATTTCAGCCTCTTTGTCATGGTCCTGTGAGTTATGCATTTCATTTTTTGTTTTGTTTAAATTGTTTAGCTAGTGGTTTAGATAGTATCATCCTTGGCAAGTAATTTTGGGATTTTTAGATTGCTCTTACTGTTCTTGTTGCCCGATAGAAATTTCTATTAAAATTTTGCCATAGAAGCGCTTGTGTTTAAAAGCCTTAAGAGCATTTTAGTAGTAAATTTCATTATTGTGCAACGTGTGGGAACTGCTATTGGGATTGTTGTAAGAGAGCCTCTGTTTGTAGTCACGCCGTTGAACAATTCAGTAGTCGAGAGGGTTCAGAAAATCTTTGGTATTTTGATGGGACCAAAATAGCTTCTTTTTATCTTTAAAGTGAATTCTCATGGTATTTCAATCAGAAATTGTCAAGTCTTTTAAAGGTTCTGTTTGAATGCAATCGTTGACATCTATTATCTAGTCAAAATGGAGTCTCGTACGTGGTAGTTTACGCAGCAATTTTTGGTAGCATAATAGGATTGTCTTGAAGATATTGCTTGTTTGAGCCTTGGAAGTTTGAACAATTCGTAGATATTGAATTTGGGATAGCTTTATTGCGAAGTGTTTACTCATTTCATTTTACCTTGTTTAACTATTTGAGGTCTACACAAATCTGCTTTCTTTTCTTTTCTACTTATTTCCATTGAATCTTGCTCTATTTCTAGTTTTCTTGTGGAACTATCTCTTTCTCTGGGGAAAATTAGGAGTAGATTGCGGAGTTGTGCTCAAATGTTTTTGCAAAATTTTATTTGTTACAAGTAGATATTATAAGGATTGCGTAGACTAGGTAGTTGAACAAAATAGGAAATTTTCAAGAACTCATAGTACTTGGAAAAGTGGGCTGAATCTCTTTAAAGCAAGTCATTTGTAGTTTACACGCAATGCAATCGTTGCATTTTTCACAACCACATGCCGCAACAGCACACACACATACTCACGTTAACTACTGAGTTTATTTGGAGGTATTTGGGCCTTGGTGTTGCTAGAGTCCAGCAGGCACCTAAATCCTGTTCGAGGACACTCGTTGGCGGTTGCGTCCCAAACGGTCGCCAACACTAATAACAAGAGAAAATTAAGTAATTATCAAAGCATATAAATATTAAGCTAGAAATGCATAGAAATGGCTAAGTCCAAATGCTGCAAGGAATTCTTGAAAGCTCATCTTTATTGCCATTCACGCCAATAGTCTTAGATACATTAGTGCTTGAATAAAGAGTTAGAAACCTTCTTTACACCAACTGGGAGCACTTGGAAAATATTCTATCTCCTATGGGAAGAAACTGTAAGAGCTTCGCTATAGCTGACAAAAAGATGCCTCAATGAGGCATAAGGCCCTCTTATTTATAGGCCAAAATAGGTGCGGCAAAAATGGGGCCATGTCGACGCATGGAAGGATGCACCGATAGGGTTGCGTCAACGTGGCCGCGTATATGGGGTCCCATATATAAGGCCTAGTAAATGCATGGCGAAATGACACTTCATCATACCCCCATGACTGAGTAAAAACTCATCCTTAGGTTCCTATGACAATTTGGAAGCTATGGACTTTATTTAAAACACACATGACTTGACACACATACATGACACACACACATGACACAACATCAATTTTACCAAGTGCCTGAGTGTACAAAGAAAGGAAAATTACAAAAATGGTGGTGTTCAGAGATAAAATTGAACACCCTACCAATCCCAGACTCTCTGCTACATGGAAGGATGAAAACATCATCGAAGAAGATCACACCATCCCTAGAGGCATTGGTTCTGACAACCCTTCACTAGCCTCTGGCCCATGTGGCAATGGTGGTGGCATGAATGATGGTTTTCCCATAGTGGCTAAAACTTCTGGAGAAAGCTAGAAAGCCTCCAAGAGAGCCCTCATTTTTTCATCTTTGCTTCTGGGATCATTCACTATCCAGGCAGCTTCATCGATGTGTGCTAGAACTGGAACCTCCCAAGGGCATGGCAGTGCCAAGAATAGTTCTTTCAAGTTGACGAACGAGGCTACGAACTATTTCCATTCGATGTTGAACACTTGAATTGATGTCTGCAGCTACTGGTAGTCATTCATTTGATTGGCCAAGTTCTCCATGATTGCATGTTTTCCTTTAAAACTTGTGAGGAGAACCTTGAGTATCATGTTTGTCCTTTAAATATTAAGCTAGAAATGCATAGAAATGGCTAAGTCCAAATGCTATAAGGAATGCTTGAAAGCTAGTCTTTATTGTTGTTCACGCCAATGGGCTCAAATACATTAGCACTCGAATAAAGAGCCAGACACTTTCTTTACACCTATTGTGGGCACTTGGAAAATATTCTATCTCCTATAGGAACAAACTGCAAGAGCTTCGCTACAGCTAACAAAAAAATGCTTCAAGGAGGTAGAAGGCCCTCTTATTTATAGGCCAAAATAGATGCTACGTAAACAAGGCCACATCGACGCATGGAAGGATGCGTCGATGGGGCTGCATATACAGGGCCGTGTATACGGGGTCCCATATACATGACCTAGTAAACACATGGCCAAATG
This sequence comes from Gnetum montanum, assembly GCA_015680685.1. NCBI lineage: Eukaryota > Viridiplantae > Streptophyta > Gnetopsida > Gnetales > Gnetaceae > Gnetum > Gnetum montanum. The sequence continues at coordinate 19,046 of MNCI01027477.1, forward strand.
ACACTTCATCAGCTTCCTTGCCTTCTTTTCTTTAAACTACCTTGAATTTTCATAAAGTACAATTGGGGAAGATTGGCATTATATTTTTCCATTAATATTGCACTTCCCCCAGATGTGTAGGTTGAGATTCTATTGAGACCTTTAGTTAGGAAGATGTGTTATGTGCCTATCTAAAAATAAGTCCTCTCTTCCAAAGTTAACTCATTATATGTTTTATTATCTTTGTTATACACCTGCTTCAACCACAAATTTCTGGTTTTTGCATTGGACCTTATGAATAGATGTGCCAACTTGGTCATTGGTCATTACATTTCATAGATTCAAAGCCTTTGCGATTACCTTGACTGAAAAAGAAATAATGACTCCACTAATGTTGATTGTGGTGCCCTCTTCCTTATTATTCCAAAACCAATACTTGTCACCAAGGTACCACTCTCCACTTTTCGAGAGAATGTACCATAGAGGTGATGCCTGAAGTTAAGTTCTAACTATGTCAGGGGAAAATGCCATAAATGGCCCAAAGTTCATTTCTATGATGATCATGGTTAATATGGATTTCTCTTAGATGGCTTTGAGGCATTCCTTCGATAATGTAAGGCATTTTCCTTGCACTAGAGCTTGTCATTCTGTAGCCTCTCCTTAGAGTGACTGCCCTATAGCAAGAGCCTCTTGATGAATGCTAAATGATTGAGCCTCCTATTCTTCATGTTTGATTAGTGGGCCTTCTTCTCTTAGTCAGCCTTTGCCACCTCTTAGGCATTTGGCTACACCTTGTGAAGGTTCTTCTTGTTCTCCTTTTTTTGGGGCCATTTGCAATCAATCCAGGGTTTAATGTTACCAAGGTGTTGTTATTTATCATTAACAAGTTTATACCTTACTTAGAACCTTAGTTCCATTAAGTTCTTTAGCTCATATGATTGTAGAGTTAGAGAAATTTCCAGAAAAATGCCCAAAAAGGGTTAACTTCTTTTATGAACCTTCATAATTGGTCTCTTTTCCCTTATGTATGGCTTATTATAATGGTTATGGTTCCTTGGGTGACAAAATTAAAGGGTTTGGCATTCATACGATTGGTTGTTCATCAAAACACTTAAGGTTTTTAACATTCTTACCCTTATAATACCTTCAGGGTGGTAGAAAAATTCAAAAAATCAATGCAACTTTTCCATGAAAGCACCCTTCCCCAACTAAGTCGAACACTTTGGGTTCAACTAGAGTCAAAAACCACAAAAATAAAAGTAGTATGGAGCAATATATCATGTGTGAAAGTTGGTTGCGTAGAGCTCTAAGTTGAGAGAGAAAAATTGCAAAAACTCCCATAGCTACAAATGATGATAATGGATTTTTGAGGACTGTAGGGATCCTATATATAGTTTTTATGAACTTGATATCAGGTATCCAATGTCAAGGCTAACCCGATATTGGGTAGTCAATATCAAGGTGCTTTAATTTATGTAGTATGATAACAATTAGCATGGAAAATAAATTTGTATGCTTGGTGGAAGGGTTTCAAGTAAAATCCAAAGTTCTGGGGTAAGTGAGAATTTAGATGTAGGCATTGAAAGTATTAGAAAATAGAATCACCAACATTGAAAGCTTTAGAAGATGCAAGAAAAGGGGTATTAGATCCATGGTGTAGAAAAGATCAATTATATGATAAGGAAAAGCATTAAATTTAACATTTATGTAGTTGGAAGGTTCAAGATAATGTGGTTATGTCAACAAGTACAAGTTACAACAGTTATATAAGTGGGTCCTCTCCAAAGAAAGCTTTAGCCCTTAATGCCCTTGTATAACCACATCTAAAAATGTCCATAGGAACCAAAGGGGTTGAATGCAACACATACTTGTGAAGTAAAACACACATGTTTAAAACCATCAATTTGAGAAAATATCTCTATGTTACACAAAACCATAAATTAGGATCATACAAACAATGGGATGAGATGGATTTTAGAAGGGATTGAAGAAATTATGGCATGAGGTGCCTTACCATAGGTATAATAAATCCTTGTGTGTTATTAATGGTTAAGAAATCATTAGCCCTTCTTTCCAAGATTCAAACCAAGTCCAAACCACATTCTAGTGACATTGCATTGTTTGATCACTTCGTTTGACAACCATAAGACTACCACAGTTGCAAGGAGTGAAATCACTTGGCATTTTGTCCAAGGGAGGAGTTTATTCATGGAACTTTCGTTTTCCTTTTTTTAATGGATTTTGAGAAGCTACCAACCTTCAGGCATGGGTAACATGTCTTTCCAGTGGAACCCTTAGAAATTTATTCAATGTCCTTTTATTTTACTCTTACTCCCATTTTTTGTTAGATCTACAAGGGTATAATTACAACCTAAGCAACATGATAGAACATATAGAAGTGGTTAAAGAGAATCCACAAATCCCTTTGGTGTCACATGCTTTACATTCCTCCTTAGTTATACACTTTTTTATCTAGGCACAATGATTATGAATTTATTTTTAGTTTAATGATGAAAAAATAATATCATTATGACCATAGTAAGAACCTCTTATTAATGAAATGGATGGATGGATGATGTGATATCACTATCCAAATAATTAGTCCCTTATGGACTTGATAATATAGAGAAAACCTCACCTCAATGGGCTACATGATCGTTTTATTCACAAGTGAGATTACTGACAAAGGAAATTAGAATAAAATGTGGAAAATGTTGAAAAGGATAAGAAACATTTGTATCAAAAAATAAGAAAATGAGAAAAATATTGTTAAACAAAAGATGAAAAACACCTATTAATTTTGAATGTTAGGATAAGGTGTTTCCCCCACAACTAAGAATTTGACCATGATAAGAATTAATAAGTGGATAGGTAGGCTCCATGAATTTGTAAAACAATGTTAACCTTTCATTTCCAGGCCACTTAGAATCTCTTTATTTAGTGGTGACTACATAGATGAGTTTTTGTTCACACATTTGATTCTTAATTGTATAGTGGTTCAGAGTATGATTTATGTTAATGTTGTAGATGTGTAGCCCATGATTGCACCCTTGATCATGATTAGGCATGCATGGAATCATTTGTCTCTCCACAATGCTAGATTCATTACTTTTGTTAGGTGTTGGAGTAACAATGGATGGTGGCCCTTACGTAGGATCAAAGGACATTGGCTGTAAAAGGGAAGGTGTTACACTTGATTGGCATTGTGCTAGTTTGGATGATGTGGTAGGTCCATGAGTGTTGCACTTATGCATGGGAGCCATCTTGAAGAAGTGATGTTTATGAGATTATGGTGGGAACCTACTAGCATTAGCATGTCTATGCACATTCATAGCACAAGTGACATTCATTTATTGATGTTGTGGTGTTGAAGCTTCTTGTGTTGCTGACAGTGATATGTGATGGGATGGAGTATGAGAATATTGAGGATAGGATGGAGAGTAAGAGGTGTGAGGTGGTGATCCTTCAAGAGATGTCACTGGTTAATGATACTCAAGAGAGTGATAGTAGTAATTTGAAGTAGAGGACATAAAACTAGTTAGGAAAATAGGTTGTTGAACATAATATCAGTATGGGTTTGGCTAGTAATAAAGGTAGGGCTAGTTTGGTGATGGCCTCCCCCATGATTGTGGGTTTCTACACTACAGTTGATGACAATGCTAATGCTAGTAATAAGTCCCCCTAGGATAGTATGATTGGTTGTAGGACTATTTATAATTACCTTGTGAAAAAGGAAATTTCTTAGGCATGTGCTTTTGTATGAACTTGGGATTTAATGCAAAAGCCCACTACTCATGTAGATGTGACATGACTAGGCAATGGTCCTTTGGATGGTCATCTATGTAGATGTCACATCTATTATCTTCATCTATGGTTAAGTCTATAGCCTCATTTTCTTCAGCCATTTTCCCTGTTTGTCAGTAAGTGTTCCTAATTGTTTATTAGTTATTCTTCCTCCATTTATTGTGATCACCTGATTCATTTTGTTTTACCTTCTCCTCTATAGTTTCTATGAAATTTATAAATTTTTCATTTATCCACTCCAACATCCTATCAAACTTTGCTTCAAGTTCATAGATAGACTTCTATATTGATAAGGTTTGTTGAGGAATCACCCTATTGAGAGTAGCCTCTTTCTCCTTACTATAGATGTGAACCCTCTTATTTTGAAGAGTTGGATCCTAGTGATATTTCTCAACATTCTCCCATTTGCATAGCTCTCCTTCTTCTTTTTCCACACACTTGATTAGCTCTCAAATCTAAGGGGTTTTTAGCTCGTATAATTGACCTAGAGCATACATCCCAAGCATCTTTCTCATTTTATTACAAAGCCCATCTATGATGTGGAAATGTTGCTCTTCCTCAGAAAAATCATCGCTTGGGCATCTATTTAGTAGAGAATAATATCTATCTAGGGCCATGTCCAAGGGTTCATATTTTTCTTGGCTCCATCCTTGGATCCATCTCCACAAGTTGGACACCCTCGCATAGGTTTGGTATTTCTTGTTGAAGAGTTCCAAAATTGTGGACCACTGTCAGATTGAATTTTGTTTAAATGATCTATACCACACTTTGGCTCTATCAATTAATGTCCTAGGAAAGAGCTTAAGCTTTTTCTACATACTTTCAATGTTGTATAAGGCATAGGCATCATGGATGACTTGTAAATGATGTTGTGGATTCGAATCATAGCCTCCCACAAATTTAGGGATATTATTCATATCAAGCCTAGGTAGGTGACTTTCCTTGTGATGCCTGTGAGGTATCTTATTTGCCTTTATGATTTACATCAGGCTCTTAGTGACCAATAAGGGTTCATTGTCATTAAACATATTGTGATGAAAATATCTATTTCTATTTATTTGATTATGATAATTTTCTCTATTTTCATTTTGATGTCTTTGATTTTTCCTATGGGTTAGATTTCTATTTTTATTTCAACCCCATAGTGGAGCTTTGTCTCTATACCAACATTCATCTTTATTAAAACTAGACATTGAAGGGGAAGAGGAAGATGAGGAACTAGGAGGATTGACATGGCTTCTATGGTGTTCCCCATGGTCCCTTAATTGGTCTTTTCTAGGTATTGAGGAGGTCTAAGGCCTTGAGGCCTCTCCTGGTCTAGGACTTACTTCATCTTCTCTAGGATTATCTACCTTAGGTGAATGTGGTCTTTGAGTGTCATCAAGGTAGTCATGAACATATGAAACCCCTGCATAAGATTGGTCACTCCAATTTTCTTCAACATATATCTCATTGGTTCTCCAATGAATGTTCTTGCCATATAATACATTATCACTTCCTTGTGAAAGAGACATTGTTTTTAGTTAATGATGTGTGTGATTTAATATTTTCTAAAAGATACATCATTAATGTATTTACAGAGATCATGTATGGTATAACTAATCTAGATAACTAGCACCATCCCTAGCAATGGTGCCAATGATGAGAGAAAAGGTACCAATATGCCCAACCATATGAATCATAAGCGTTCATGTACAATTTGGTCAAATTCCATGGATGGGACTAGTTGTGCATCTAAATCATTATGCCTTGATCATAGTTCATTATCTTTCCACTTGGACTAGTGGTAGCTTTGTCATGTATGGTTTAGTTTAGAGTGAGGCATATGATTCTTAATGTTGTTTGGCCCTAAGCTACTCCTAATGATAATAAAGAGATTAATTAATTAAGCTAATTAACAATGGAAAGTAAAGTCTAAACTAACCTACATGTGATGAGTATCTATTCCTAACCATCTGCACATGCCTTGGACTTCATGTAACTACTACTGGAATTACCAAGCGTACATCACTGGGCTTACCAAATGATACACTTAAGTTACCAAGTAATTACACTTAAGTGCTTGCGATTAGTCGTACTCATTTTGCTTAATGATAGGAATAATAAAGAGCAATAAATGAAAACATTAACTAAGGAAAACTACAAACAATTAAAAGCAATTATAAGGCTAAGTGGATGCCATAAGGACAGATGCAATCTCACTCTTTATTGCTGAACATGCAACATGTCCAAGTACATCACACTCGAATAAGGATGTCATACAATCACTTAACATAACACTGTAGGCATGCATTGCAAACTAACAAAGCTTGAAATAAAAAATCTATAAATTTAACTCTATCTTCTCTATTTCTTCTATGTTTCAACTGTGCACCTAAGTGTGGTACTTATAGGCATGCATAGAAGAGGTGATATCATATCTCCAACATCAAAGGTTATGCCCTCATATCAGATATCCAATATTAGAGCCATGCAAAACATGACTCATCAATTAGGAAAGGTAGCGATGGGGGTGGTTTTAGATCCAAAAAATGAATAATAATATTTAAAAAATTCAAAGTACATTAGATTATCCAAAACAGAGTTTAAAGAAAAAGCGAGGAGTTTCGGGAATGCCTTTTTAGGTTTTCATCAATACAACTAATCCTAAAAATCCTCCTCTCTAGGATAGGAAAAGGATAAAGCTTGTCCTTATTTAAAGGTGTCTTCATAGGTTTTTAGTTCTTACTAAAGGTTATCTTGTAAAGACAAGGAGAAACTAACTCTAAAGACAAAAAAATACATCAATCAAGAATAATAAACAAATATCAATAAAAGCTGAAAGCTTTCCATCCCTGAGCCTTCAAAACTAAAAATATTAATACTATATCAAAAAAGTAATTGTTCATATTTTTCTTTTATAATATAGTATTTAACTTCTAAAGAGAGGTCATAGTTATGCTTTTACTACTAGAAACTAAATACATACCAAAGTTTCTAAATAGAGTAGAGAACAAGGAATCAAAGACATTTTCAAATGTAAGAAAAAGAAGTAGATAAAGCAAGTTAATCACTAAGAATAACTTCATTGATGCTTTGCTAAATGTTGTTTCAAATTCTAGTTGTCCATTTATAAGCATGTTGAGCAACAAGACACTAAAAAAACATGAGAAAATGGATCTTTACTTCTATAAAGAGAACACTAAGGAGAAATATTTCTCATATGTTTAAGATGAGTGCTAATAGGTAGACCTTGATGAATAAGATACCATAAAAAATATGAATTTTAGGAAGGTAGGAACTCTTCAATTATATTTCATTCCCCACATCCAAAAGTGTGGTGATAAGTGCATTTTCTAGTCCATATTGAATTTGTTATGAATAAAATCATTCTTTATAATAATCTCAAAAGAAACTTTTAAATTAAAAGGGAAAACAAGTCTATCATCCCTTTGAAAAATATCTATAAAATCCTAATGTAAACTATTATCAACTTTAAATAAATTGTTAATATTAGAAATTAATTTTTAAAAATTAATTTTCCTCTTTCTATTCAAACCATAAGAGCTAAAAGCTTCATTCCATGTAATCCATCTATCATGCATACATAGACAAAAAACTATAGTGTTACTACAAAGAAGAGAAACTTCAAATTAATACAAAGAAAATGCCTAACTATTTTGGAGACATATTTTTGAATTTTCATCCTTACAACTAATCTTGAAAAACCTTCTCTCTAAGGTAGGAAATTGGACATTCAATGAAAAGGTTAACATTGGGTGGAGGACAAGAAATCCCCTATCCTATCAATAGAATCAACATTATCAAAAGATATTATCTACATATCTTGACCAATAGCTATAAATAAATTATTAGTAGTGAAAATATCTTAAACATGTTGTTCATTCTGAATATTTGGCATGTAATCACCAATAGATAAACTTCCTTGATATTTTTTATTATAAAGAATTAGTTGAAAATCATCTGAATTAACAATAGGATTTTATGAAACCTGAGGAACATATATTTTTTTCTCCTTAGTCATTAAAGAATATTTTGAGACTAATGTCATCAAAACCTTTCTTGAAGATACATTTCATTAAATAAAAATAAAAGAAAAGGGTGGACTAACTATTGAAACATTAGTAGAAGAAATCATCCAAGGATTTGCAGATCTATAGAAACAACCTTAACAAATTTATAACAATTGCATCAGAAATCTTAGTAGCATTTATAGTCGCTTGTTGATGATGTACTTCCATTACCTTTTTTCACATCATAAAAGGACATGAACAAAAAATGTGATCAACTCAATGACAATAGTGACATGACTTTAGAAGATTGTAATAAACAAACTTCTATGCATAATTAATTCTGTGAGCAAGTAGAAGAATTTCTCACTTAAGTAAATCAAGATTCACTTTAATTATATATTGAATTCTGCAAAAACCATTGGCTACAGTAAAGGTTTTAGAAATTTTTATTTTCCCAATATGAAAGATAATATCCCTTTCAACTATTTTAAAAACTAATGGAAGATTCAATAATTCAACAAAATAAGAAACCTTTCAAAATTCAAGAGATGCTAGATTAAAAGAGAAAGTTCACTTTTGAATAATTAATAAAGCATGATGATGATTAAAAACATTAATATCAAGGGTTTTACAAACCATCATCGAATCAATAAATTCTACCAATAGAAATAAGTTTGATAAATAATGAGAATGGACAACATCCAAAGCTCAATCTTTCCAAACCAAATTTAAATGATTCAAAAAACTTGAGAAATAAGGTAAATAATCTAGAATTTGCACAAATAGATGCCTTTCAGAAATTTCCTAAGTAATAGATTCATATAAATCATTAGGGAATTCATAGAAAGATAAAGAAGTGGTGCTTTTACTTGAAGAATTCCTTATTGAATCTAGTGACTTTGCATGATTTCTTTGGCATAATTATCAACTAGAAGACCTTCTTTGCATGAATTGATATTGGTATGACATCATCAATGGAAGTTGTAATTTTATAGTATAATTATGTGTGTATTCCTTATTTTAATTAATTGAAAAACTTCAAAGTTATCAAATTAAGTAGAATATAGGTAACAAATCATTGATATAATTTTTTTGAAAAAAGAAAGTATATCTGTAAAATAATATATCTAAATGTTATTTTATAAATAGATAAAATTATGATTTCTTTGAACTAAGTGATCAATATTGAAGTGATTTTATCTAAAACTTGCTTGACACCTTGCCTTGACCTAGTTACCTTTAGCCTAAGAACTAATGCTCTTCTCTAGCATAGTGCCCAACAATTGAGCAAAAATATTTCCCACAATGATCATTTGATAATTGTTTAAATTATTTTTATTTCCCTTTTTATATAACAAGATAAATCTACTGGGTTTCTAATGCTAAGTTAATCTTTATTCCATTGTTGAATTTAATATGAGCTAAGGTTCTATATAAATAGTAGATCTTACCCACTTTAGTAATTATACATATAAAATATCTAAATTTATACTTTTGCTAGATGCTAGCTTTTAAATACCCTATGTGACTTCCTAAAAAGTAAATTGGAAAGGTGCTTATTATATAATAGTAGTAAAATTATCATCTTCTCCCATACATAACTTATTGTAAAATAAGTAAATATCTTAAAAATAAAAATTAAATTATCAAGAGGCATTATGAAAAAAACATTACCAAAAGTATCTAGGTTTTCTTTTAATGGTGTAAGCAAAATATTCCTACTACTCCCTAATAAATTTTCATTTTCTGGATCAAATCAAGCATTTATATTCCTTAACTAAGCTTTGTTTATGAATCTTATTTGCATTCTTAATATTCTATCTAGCCTATATGAAATTCTCTGATGGGACACGATATCGCATAGGCTATGATATCGCGTCTGCCATAATATCGCATCCCACGTGATATTGCGTACACGATATCGTGTACCCGATATGGCAGTGCACCGCAAAGTCTATAAAGAAGAGGCATCTCTCCCTTATTTTCTCATATAGATCTAGACCCTTAGCAAAACTCTGGCAGTTTTACCTCTCCAGAGATAGAATATTTTCCATGTGCCCACAGTAGGAGCTCCAAAGTGAACGGATCTTTATTCGAGCAAATATTGTACCTGAATACATGTTTGTGTACAGAAATAAGATGAACTTCTTGGATAAACCTTGCAATGCATGGAATAGGCTAATTAGGACTTTATGTATTGTTATTTACTATTTATCATTTAAATGCTTTATTAGTTATTAAATCTCTCTCAACCCTTCTCTCCTAGTTAAGTGCCTTAGTACGACCGCTTCGAGCATGTGTGTTATGCTTGGTGATCCCAACAACAATTAGCATTTGGTAACCAAGGTTGCATTGGTTCAGGGTGTGAACAGTAAGTGGGAACAGATGCTAATGCTAGGTTAATTCAGACTTAGTTAGTTAAGGTTAGTAATTAGTCTCTTCACCGTTCACCTTATCAGCATAGGAGATAAAATCAAAAAGACATAAAAATAATATACCTCAGACTTACTTAACCATACACCGTGAAAACTACAAGTAATTCTGGGAAGACAATGAATAATTAACCTTAAGTGTTCCATACGGCGTGTAGGCATTTAGTCTGCGGAGTTCGACCGAATTGCGCATATTCGTATGGTTGAGTGTAGGGGTACCTCGCCACTCATCACTCATCAAAACAAGTCTTTTGAGCACTTTGTTGTTGTCACTACACAAATTACTTAGTTATTGTAAGAAAAATATGTTCAAGCTTCTTATGTCATCTTTCAAAAGTCCATTTCTTATGTGTTGCATTCATATATATTTTCCTTGAATTTTGGGGTGAGTGTGTGTTGAAACGTTTTTATATTCTTAATTTTTGTTCTCTAAGAAACAATTTGAAGTGTTGACAAAACCTCTAAATGATGATGGTAAAACTTCACTAAATCTTTTCCAATGTTCAACTTTATAAAAGTAATATCTTTGTAAGAGCATAAAAGCAAATTAATGTAAAAGTTATCTTGGGATCCTGCGAAAGTAAATGATGAAGATTAAGGAAATATAATGAGGCCATTGAAAATTAAAAGATAAAATTATTTTGTCCATTTGAAGACTACTTGTAAGAATGGGTTGCTAATTACATCATCAATTCAACTCCTTTGTTTAAATCCTGTGAGTTCTTTTCTTCTCATTTTTTCTTAGTTGCTAAGCTAATAGTTCAAATAGTATTATGCTTGGCATTTATTTTGGGATTTTCTGATTGCTCTTATAACTGTGTTTTTGCATAATTCTATTTGGTTGCCATGTAAGAGCTTATGTTGTCTTTTGAAAAGCATCTTAAGCAATTTAATAGTAATGTCTTTATAAAACTACCTTTTTGAGTCTAGAGGGTTAAGAGAATCTTTGATAATTTGAGCTGACTTAAAATAACTTTAATTTTTAAAGTCTTTTCGTTAATGTTTCAATTTTGAAATTGTTAAATATTTTCTGATAGCTCTATTATTTGCAATTCTTGATAACTATTTTACTAGCCAAATAATAGCTTGTATTTTTCATTTAAAAAACATTTTGATAGTTTAATAAGAGCATCTTTTACAAAATTTCTTGTTGAGCTAAGAGGGTTTGGACAATTTGTAACACTTTATATTAAATTGGAATAGCTTTATTTCAAAATGTTTCCTCATGTTTAATTCATCTAGCTTAAATGTTTGAGATTTTTCACAAATTTTCTTTCTTTTTTCTCTTCTTTTAAAATTTATTGAATCTCACTCTATTTCTAATTTTTCGTTTGGATCTTTCTCTTTGAGGGAAATTAGAAGTAGATTTCTATAGAATTGTGCTTAAGCATTTTGGTGAAATTTTATTTGTTTCAAGAAACGTACTATGGGAACCATATAGACTAAGTGACTTGACAAAATAAGAATCTTTAATGACTCATAGTATTCAACAAGGTTAGCTAAATTTTTGTTATAATAGCTAGTTATAGTTTCATACACAAATCCAAGCATTTCAACATTCATAACAATAAACACACATTTACACTTAGTTTGCTCTATTACCATTGAGTTTATTAGGAGGTATTTGGGCTTTAGTGTTTTTAAAGACCAGCAAACACCTAAACTCAAGTTTGAAGGAACACCTTAATTTCCTGTGATTCTAGTTGTGACACCTAAAGTAAAGGTTGGTGGTCCCAAATGATCACCAAAAGTTTCTTTTTGGTGCTAGAAGGGCAAGAAAATTAGCTATTAGTTTGAGTTAATGACCAAATAGACTAGTAGTTTAAATTATTTTTAAAGTCCTAAAGAATTTTCTAATTATAATACTAATTATTCATTAGAAGAAGAACAAAAAAGGATTTTTAAGTTTGAGATAAGTAGTGGGGTAAAAACTAGTAGCATAAGAAGTGATGAGTGGTGAGGTACCCCTACACCCAACCATACGAATCACTAAGGCGTTACATGCAATTTGGTCAAATTCCATGGACCTATAGTTATCTCATACATTAGTTTCTCTAAGAAGTATAATGACATTGAAAACATTTTTTGTCTTTCCAACTACACTTGTGAGGCTCAAGGATATGGTTTAAGTGTAATTGAGGTATATGAATTTTTATCATTTTATGTTTTATGGATGTAGTTGCCTACAATAAGAATAAAGGGTGGAGTAGATTGAAACTAATGTCTATTTTCTAGCTAGCCTAACATAGGTAACCACTTCACTTTCCTAGACACATCCTAAACACATATAGCACTATCGGACTACTAAATGTTAAGCAGTGCTAGGTTACCAAGTACTATATGAAGGCTAGAAGTGGTCATGCTTGCATTTATTAATTGCTAGAAATAAATTTCTTAATCAAATGTATTAAAGTAAAGAACAAGAAAGTAGAATGCATTAAAGAGAATATTAAGTCATTCTCAATGCTGCAAGGATTGTTAAAAGAGTTTGTTTTATTCTTGTCACACTACTACACTCAAGTACATCAATGCTTGAACAAAGAACCATACACACTTAAGACTCCTTCTATGGGCACTTAGAAAATATTCTAAGAGTTTGTTTTATTCCTGTCATACTACTCTCAAGTACATTAGTGCTTGAACAAAGAACCATACACAGTTAAGACTCCTTCTATGGGCACATAGAAAATATTCTAACACTGAGGAAAATAAACTACAAGATCTTTCCTACTTTGACTAAGAATGATAAAAAAAACTTCATTAAAATGGAGCCTAGGCATGGTATTTATAAACTTGGGGAATATACCTTGACATCGGATCTAGGCCCTGATGTCACGTACGTGATGTTGCAACTCTGATGTTATGTACCTAACATCGTGGCTGATACAAAAAGTGGTTCATCATACCCTCACGACTGAATGAAAACTCATCCTTGAGTGAAGAAGAGGAGGAACAAGTTCTTTACAATATAACATATTGAGTAGGTATGAGATTATTGACTAACATGAAAAACTAACTATGATGAAACAGACATATAGACTCTAAGTGCCAAAGTGTATAGAATTACAATTTTTACAACATTGTGTGTTCATGAGAAGAGAAGCAAACAACTTGAAGAATATTAACATCCAACACCTCTTGGTAGTAGGAGAATGAAAGAGAGAGAAGAGATCCTTTGATCACTAATAGTCTTCATTGTGTGCTACTACTGCATCATCCTTGGTGAAGATAGCCCTACTTCTAGTCCATGCCTCCTACTATAATCACAACAAAATCATAAATTAGTATGCAATATGTACAGATAATTGTTAATTACCTTGTCTCATCAATGGTTACACTTGGCTAAGTTTTGATTATGGTAGCTTGGTTTCTTTGATAGTGTTAGTGGGAAGGCTAACAAATAGGGTAAAATAAATAAGTGGTCCATTAAATTTGAAAGGGTTTGATATAGGGAAATATTTAAACAAGGTATAAGAATTCACAATAATGAAAAGAAGAATTCCCTGAAAACTATTATGAAGATGTGTACAATTGGATGTCAATTGATGGGATAAACAGAAAGAATTTGATTGTAAAAATGTCCAAGAATAAAGAACTTAACTAACCCAACCTAAACATATCCAAGTGAGTCCTCCTCAAAGTAGGCACAGGTCTTTTATGCCCTTGCATAACTTCAAACCAAAGAGTCCATGGGCTCTATGGATGATTAATGGTTATAGAAGGTTAGGTACAAAAACCCGAAAGTAACTAACTAGGAATTTTGACATATCAAACCAAGACATCAAACCAAAACATGAAACCAACAGTGAGGTGGAACATGGAAAGCATAGATGGATAAGAGAGAGAGAGAGTGGAATGGAGTTCCTAATTATGGTCACATGAAGTCCCTTGTGGATTTTGTGGTTAAATGACTTGATAGGATCCATCCTTAGTGATGAGACGCGACCTGNCTAATTACGATCACATGAATTCTATTATGGATTTTGTGGTTAAATGACTTTATAGGATCCATCCTTAGTTTAGACCAAAACCAACCACTTTCAGTAACTTTGCATCGACATTCTAAGCTCAATCCATCCTCGAAGACATAAGAGTGCTCCCATAGAACAACCACCATTCCAAACTAAAGAAGAAGTAGTAAGTGAGGAAGGGCCTTAGTTAGAGGAAACAAGTCCCATAACCAACGCTTGTAGCCTATTTATTCTAGTCTAAGGGGTGTGCTTTGAATTTCCATATTTTTTTTTGAAATAGAAACCACACCATGGAAAGACACATGCATTTATTTTGTCCAAGGGGTGTGCTTTGAATCTTCATCTTTTTCTTTTCTTAATGAGAACCACATCATGGGAGGACATATGAATTTATTTTATCCAAGGGGTGTGCTTTGAATCCTCATCCCTTTTTTTCTAATGAGAACCACATCATGTAAGGACTTATTCAACTTCCTTTATTGATTAGCATGAAATGGTAAGAAATTCATGGAAACACACATGCACCTAGGCAAATAGAAAAGTACAAAGAATATTGAATCCCTTTGAATTCACACCCTATTCAAACCTTTGAATCCTTCCCAATTCTAGAAACTACCAAAGTCACAAATTTATTAAAGTTTGATTAATGAAAAAGGAACTACATGTTTCCAAAACAAGGAAAACCATCACGTGTGTGTATGGGTGGATGTTGTGGACTCACTACCTATTACATGAAAAAGAAACCATGTCCTAATTATCCATAACAAAATTCAAAGCTCGAAACCAGACACCAATAATTAAATAACAAAAATAGTACATACCACCATCAAGTAACGCATTACCAATGTACTTTGCACTTATAATCAAAAAGTTAAAAAAATCACACCAAATAAAAGAAAATATAGAAGAAATTGTAAATTATTCAAGAAATATTGATGAGTGGAAAGGTAGCCCTACACTCAACCATACGAATACGAGCGCTTCACACATGATCCGGTAGAACTCCACAAATGGAGTAGTTCTAGTATCTAGATAGTTACTCATGGATCGTAGTTCATTGTCTTCCCACCTAGACTAGTATTAGCTTTGTCATGTATGGTTTAGTCCAGAGTGAGGTGTATGATGTGTTCCTACACTAATGCTACTCCTGGGTATGATGGGAAATAATATCAACTAAGCTAGGAGAGAGGATGAGAGAGAATCTAAACTAGCTTAAGTGCGATGAGCATCCATTCCTTAATCATCCATACACATCTTGGACCTCGTGCACAACTATCACTGGGATTACTAAGCGCATGGCCTAGGTACGCTACTGGGTTACCAAGTAGTCACACTTAAATGCTCATGATTAAGTCGTACTCATTCCATGTTACTAGGAGATAAGAATAGAGAGATATTAACTAAGAAAGCAATAAATAACAATAACAATAACAATTAAATAATTATGCTAAGTGGATGTTGCAATGATGAAGTAATTTTGATCTTTATTTTCGATCATGTGCATGTCCAAGTACGTCACACTCATATAAGGATTCCATACAATTACAATTATCACATTGTGGGCATGCACTAGGGGAATGGGTTGGGAGAAAAAAACTGACAAAAAGTCCCTAACTTAATACTAAAACTAAAAAACTAAAAAACTTCTTACCAAATTTGCTTGTCTCTTATTTATAGATGAGGAGACAGGCTATGATATTGTGTATGTGATATCACGTTTAGGTTGTGATATCACATATGTGATATCATGGGTGCGATATCATGGCTAACAATTCATGACTCATCATGCCCCCATGATTGAATGAAAACTCATCCTTGAGTTAAAGTGAGAACAAGCTCCATTGATTACATAGTGGATAGGTATGGGATTATTGACTGACATGAATGGATTCATATCATAGTGTGGAATTAGAATAAAATTAAGACACAACATGAAGGACACAAAAGAAAATCCTATAATTACAAAATTGGGTGGAACTCATGTAGTTCTTGGTGGCAGTGGCTCCTCCATGGATGCCTTTCCCTTGTCTTGCACTTCAGGTCTTGGGATTTGATGGTGTTGAAGTATGGCCTATATTTTCTCCTCTGGTAAGGCCTTGAGTGCCTTGGCGCATGCATAAGTTTGCACTTGTGCCATAGAGGCATCCTAGTCAGCCTTCTCTTTTTCTTCTTCCACCTTTTTATTCTTTGTCAACAATTTATTAAGTTTCTTGGTTCTAAAAGTGTCTAGCTAGCTCTGAGCAATCTTTGGCCATGTATTCAGAAGGTTTAATACTTCCGAAATGGCTTGAACAGAGAAATCAATAGTCACACCACAAATGTTAACTATGATGCCTTCTTCTTTGTTGTGCCAAAATTGGTACGTTTCCCCTAAGTACTAGGCACCACTTTCAGAGAGGGTAGACCACAATGAGGATCCTTTGAGGTGATCCCTAACAACCTCTAGAGAAAATTCTGCAAAAGGTCCAAAGTTTAATTCCATGATCACTGTAGTTAATATGGACCTCTCATGGATGGCCTGAACATAATCCTAGGGCAACGTGAGATGTCGTCCCTGTTCAGACACTACAACAGCTCCTCCTTCCACCTACCTTGATTGTACAATGGTAGGGTCTTCTTGGTGGATACTAAATGATTGTTCTTCCTGCTTTGCATGTTTTTTGGTAGGAACTTTCCCTTCACCTCTCCTAGGTCACTTGATCACACCCTGAGTAGGACCTTTCTATTGTCTGCGTTTCTGGGCCATCTACAATCACACGAGGCCAATCATTAGTAAGGTTGTTACCAAAGTTAGGTTATACATTATTGCTTGCCTTAATGAATTTTCTTTATCTCCATGTGACATTAATTAAAATTTCCTTGAAAAATTATAATATTTAATCCTCTTTGCTTAGGTGGTTTCCAAATCTTGTTTTCTGGTATGACTAAGGAGATGAAATTATTTTTGGTGCATTTATCCTTAATTTTATAACTAATTACCCTTAATAATGTCCTTTGGGTGATGATGAATTTCAAAAACATTATGCACTATTTAGTGTGTGCCCCTCCCCCTCAACTAAGCTGAACACTCTGGGTTCAAGTAGGTTCAAACGGAATGAAAATCAGAGTACCAGCGAGTGAGTTATGGATATGAAAGCAAGACATTAGCAATCGTGAGTTGTAGAGAGAAATTTGAAAAACTCCCCCACACCCCCCCCCCCCAATGAACAGTTGCAAATGATATTGATTAGTGTAGGGGGGTCATGTATATATATATATATATATTTTGAACATGATATCGCTTACGTGATAGAGCGGATGTGATATTGTGTTGGCCGCCATATCGCATCGACCGTGAGATCACGTATGCGATATCGCATCCTATCAATGTTAGGGCACTTTATAGAATGCACAAAATTTTTAATATTTTTCTAAAATTAAACGATGTAAACTAAGGACATATGGATGAGTGTTAAAGGGTTTTAGGGTAATTCAACTAGTTCTGAAGGCACAAAAATTATGATGGTGTGGAATTTATCAATAAGGACCTTGGATGGTAAGGGGGAGAAAAAGGCTATGTGATGGTTCATAGGAACATTTCAATCAGAGGGATAGTAATAAGGGAAAGAATATCGTTAACGATATGCCAAGGGTAATAGATGATGTGCGAAAGATGTGTTACGAGTACAAATTACAAAAATTATGCAAGCAAAGCAGGTTCCAACCTGTAATGCTCTTGTGTAACCACACCTTAAAATGTCTGTAGGCACTATAAGGGTTAAATGTAATCCACACTAGTTCCATAAAACACACACATGTAAGTATCACTGGAATGAGGTAAGAATTCTATACTACATAGGATGCAAGATACAATTATGTGAACAGTGAGATGAGACAGACTATAGAAGGGATTATAGAGATTGGGACACGAGGTAGCTGACCTAAGGCATAATGAATCCTATGTGTCATTAACCTTGTCATTCCAAGATCAGGACCAAGTCCATCCCTATGATCAGTGACACCACATTATTTCATCCCATGATGAGCGACTATGAGAGTACCATAACAACAAGGCATACGATCACTTGGCATTTTCTTCAAGGGAGGAGTGATTTTTGCTTTGTGGCACTTTTGTTTTTTGAATGCTGAATCTAGAGAAGCTGCCAACCCTCAAGCATGGGTGCATGTCTTTCTAGTGGGACCCCTTAGAATAGCATTGAATTTTTTTAATGCCTTGTGATTACTCTTACTCCCATTTTGCATTAGATCTACAAGGATCTTAGTACAACCACATTGCATGATAACTCTCACAGATGTCACCAAAGAGAATCTTCAAGTCCCCTTGATGTCACAACCTAATCATTCCCTCTTGATCCATCCTTCTTCATTCTGGGTACAATGAACACAAAATTAATTTTAAGTTTTAAGAATGTCAAGAATATCACTGTACCCTTGAACAAAACCTCTTATTTATAAAATGGATGAGTGGGTGTAATGGGCTCACTATCCAAACAATTGATCACTCGAGAGTCGATAACATAGAACACACCTCAACCAATGAGCCACATGAGTGTTTTATTCATAGATGAGATTATTGATAAAAAGATAAAAAGACAAAAAGACAAAAAGGTAACAAAAAAGAAATTGAAAATCTAGAAAACAAAAAATTGTAAAATTAAAGAAAATGAAAAATATTTATTAATCCTGCTTATTATTAGAATGGGGGATATCCCCCATAACTAAATGGTTGAGCATGGAGAGGATTAATAAATGAAAGATGAGGATCCTTGCATGTTGGAAATATCAAAACTTGCTCATACTTACCCCACTAGAGATCACACACCTAATTATAGCAAACATAGTGGGGAAATTTATAAGATTTGGTTCATAGGTAAAGAGTTGATCCACTATGATACTTGAGACTAGAAGATGGCATGCAAGGATCAGGATGTTGTCCTCCATGGCTATATTCATTGGGCTGTATGGTTGTTGGAGTGTTAAATGGTGGTCCTAATGAAGTGACACGAGGCAATGGGTTCGAGGAGAAGGATGCAATATAGTGTTGGACTTGTGCTGAGTTGGAGAACGTAGTGGGCTTGGAACTGTGTTGTCCCTTCCTACAATCATGTCTAAAGAAGGGATGCCTTTGATGTTAAGGAGGTCTCTCACTGTTGTTGGAAATAGTAGCACAAGTAACATTCTTGGGTGGTTGTTGTGGTGTAGACACTTCAGGAACAATTGGTGGCAATGTAGGAGGGGAAGGATGGGAATGTTAAAATTTAGAAGAAGTTTAAGGTACACAAGGTGATGGTTGTGTTGAGGACATGGGCTGATATTACTGAGGATAATAATAATGCAGTGAGATAGAGTATGTTGACCCAGTTGGGGAAACAGGATGTTAAACTAGATAAGCATTTGGATTCGGATGATACAAAGGGTGTCCCCAGTTTAGGGATGGCTTCCCCCACAACTAGGATTGCTGCCACTATGATCAAATAGAGTATCTTTGTACGAACTCTAGGTATAACATGCTTCTCCAATGCTCATATAAATGTATCAAGATTGGGCATTGGCCCTTGGGGTGATCGTACAAGCAAATGTTGCATTCATATGTATGATTGGCAGTTGAGCTCTTATTTTCCTCATCCCTTCTTTTCAATTGTCTAATGATATTTTATCATGCTTCTCGGGTTGTCAAAACTCTATCTCCAATAATATTGATATATTTCCCACACTTTTTATGCATCCATTCTAGCATCTTATTGATCTTTGCCTTGATTTCACCTAATGATTGTTGTACTGGCAATGATGGTTCTTCCTCCTTGAGATAGGTTGATTTCTCCTTTTTGTGATTATGGACCTTTGTTAATTTGAGATTTTGGTCTTGTTGATGTTTTTCAACACTCTCCCATCTAGCCATTTCTCCTTCTTCTTTTGGTACCTGCTTAATAAGCTCTTGGAACTGATGGATTTGTAGTTTGTATAGTTGGCCTTGGGCATACATCCCTAGGGTCTCTCTTATTTTATCACGAAGCCCATCAATGATATGGTACATTAGCCTTTTCTCAAAGAACTCATGGCCTAGATAGTTGTTTAACAGTGTATAATATCTTTCTAAGGCCATGTCCAAGGGTCCATGTTGTGCATTTTTCGACTCTTGGATTTGTTTCCTCAAGGTCGATACTCTTGTGTAGGTTTGATATCTTTCATTAAAGAGTTCTACCATTGTTGGCCAACGTCGAATTGAATTTGGTTTTAATTATCTATACCATACATTTTCTTGGCCAACGAGTGTCATAGGAAAGAGCTTGAATTTTTGCCAATCATTATCAATGTTGTTCCATGCACAGGCATTGTAGAAGGCTTGTAAATGTTGTTGTGGATCTAATTCATAGCCTCCTGAGAAATTGGGAAAGTTATTTAAATTGAGCCTGGGTACGCGGCTCTCTTTATGATGACTACAGGAGATTCAAATAGCCTCTTGTATTTGTGTTAGGCTTGTAGTGGCCAGTAGGGGTTCATCTTCATCAACTAAGTCATGCTTTCATGCATTGGGATGATGTTGCCTTCGTTTATGTTTATAAGAAATCCATACCTCAGATTGTGTACTCCAATCTTCATTGTCATATAATTCATTGGTTCTTCAATGAATTACCTCACTAGATGTGGCATTATCGTAGCCTTGTAGGAGAGGCATGGTTGTGTAATTGTGTGTGAATTTTTATGTGACGTTTTGTAATTATTTCTTCCTTAACGATATATCGTTAATTCTTATACAGCGACCCTGTATGATATCACTAATCTAGATAACTAGCACCTTCCCTGACAATGGTGCCAACGATGAGTGGCGAGGTACCCCTACACTCAACCATACGAATACGAGCGCTTCATGCACGATTCGGTCGAACTCCGCAGACGGACTAGTTGTGGTATCTAGATAGTTACTCATAGATCACAGTTCACTATCTTCTCACCTAGACTAGTATTAGCTTTGTCACATATGGTTTAGTCTAGACTGAGGTGTATGATGTGTTCCTACACTAATGCTACTCCTAGGTATGATGGGAAATAATATCAACTAAGCTAGGAGAGAGGATGAGAGAGAATCTAAACTAGCCTAAGTGTGATGAGCATGCATTCCTTAATCATATGTATACATCTTGGATGTTGTGCATGACTACCACTGGGATTACCAAGCACATGGCCTAGGTATGCTACTAGGTTACCAAGTAGTCACACTTAAATGCTCATGATTAAGTCATACCCATTCCGCATTACTAGGAGATAATGCTAGAGAGATATTAACTAAGAAAGCAATAAATAATAATAAAAATTAAATAATTAAGCTAAGTGGATGCTACAATGATGAAGTAATCTCGATCTTTATTACTGACCATGTGCCTGTCCAAGTACATCACACTCGAATAAGGATGCTATACAATTACAATCATCACACTACGGGCATGCACTAGGGGAAAGGGTTGAGAGAAAAAAAAATGACAAAAAGTTCCTACCTTAACACTAAAACTCAAAGACTTAAAAACTTCTTACCAAATCTTCTTGACTCTTATTTATAGATGAGGATATAGGCTACGAGATCACGTATGTGATATTGCATCTAGGTTGTGATATCGCGTACATGATATCATGGGTGTGATATCATGGCCAACAATTCATGACTCATCAAATATCAAATGTACTAATGATGGTGTAAAAAAAAAATTAGAAAATACTAATAACATAAGAAAAAGATGTAAAAGAAAGAACATGTAAAATAAAATGTTGTTAAATGAAAAATGTATCAAACAAAAAGGTTGAAAAATTGAAGAGCTACTTGAATGGTTAGCATGGTTGGCCATTTCCCCCACAACTAAGTTGAAAGGAGGAGATATGAAATATGAAGTATAGTTGTCCGTCAAATGAGGTGCTTGTTGTGTTAGCTAGCATATGCTCATGGAAAGGTTTAATTTGTTAAATGTTAACTAGTTGTTTCTTATTTGGGTTCTCAAGTTTATAGATCATTATGACCCTTGAAGGAAAAGTTTCATAAATGATATAAGGTCCTTCCCAAAACATCTAGAACTTAGTTTGTTGAGGTATATGTGTGGGGTTCTAGTAGGGAACCTTATCTCTTGATTGAAATTTAACTTTTCTAATTTTTAGGTGATGATACTTTTTGTTATAAGCCTTGTGCAACTTATTAGATAATAAGGCCACTAATAGATTTTTGTTTAGCAAGTTGAGATTTATCAATTGTTATTTTTGGGCTAGACTTAAGTCAAGATCAAGATCACAAGCTATTAAAAGTGTATGAAGTTTAGATTGAATAAGAAGTGTTGGTAGTTTTCCCTACACAAGCTCATAGGAAGAGTAGCCTATAGGAAGTTTCCAAGCTAAGCAGTAGGCCCAAAGGGCATTGTTGATTTTTGTGCTCCAATCCTTCCTATACTTTCTAATAGTTCCTATTAGTATCCTTGTGATTTCCCTATTCGTAACCTTAGCTTGACCATTAGCTTGGGGATGGTAAGGTGTTGTGAGTTTGTGTTCAACCCCTAAGATTTACATGAGCTTTCAAAAAGTGGTGCATGTAAAATGAGTTTCATTATCAGAAATTAATACATATGGCACACCAAACCTATTTACAAAATTTTGTTGTACAAACTGAGTAGTAGTAGAAGATATATAGTTAATGATGACTACTGCTTCTACCCATTTCGTACAATAGTCAACAATGACTATGATCTATGCCTTTTATTTGACATGGGTATGATGGGACCCATGAAATCAATGCCCCAAATGTCAAATGATTCTAATGTTTGAATCCATTATTGAGATCCCTCCATTTGAGTAGTCATTCCACCATCTCGTTGGCATCGTTCACAAGAGTAGATGAAATGGTAAGCATCCCTGCAGAGTGTTGTCCAATAGTAATCTACCATTATGATTTTAATGGCCATGCATCTCCCAACATAGTGTCCTCCACATGGACCTTCATGAGCATCTTGGAGAATGTGTAGTTGATCAATGTAAAGGACACACTAATGAACCAAGCCATTGGTGCACACCTTGTAGAGGTGTTTGTTGATTTCCATGAAGTGCTTTACCTAGTGAAGAAACTATTGTTTCCTCCAGTGGTCTAGCCCTTGTGGAATCTCCTGAGTGAGAAGATAGATGAGAATATTATCATCCCATTTTGGCTTAGTGGACATTTGTGTAGTTATTGCTCTAGAAAACAAAAGTTCATCAACAAACATATCAGATAATGGATTTTCATCCTCTTTGTCATTCCATTATAATAGAAATAAGTGATCAAAAACCACATTCTCAATGTCCTTTTGATCTACCATTGTAAGATCAAGCTCCTATAAGATCACTAGCCACTGTATGACACCGGAGCTCACAATTGGCTTGTTCATTAGGAAGCGGATGGGACTGTACTCTGTGTGCATAAACACCTTGTATCCAAGCACATAATGCCTAAATTTTTGTAGAGAAAACACCACTACCATCAATTCTCTTTCTATAGTGGTGTAGCTTAATTATGCACCCACAAGGCTTTAGCTAGTGCAGTGGATGTAATATGGATGTTTCTTATCATGTAACTATATCAGCATAGCTCGCAAAGCATAATTTGATCCATCTATCATGATACAAAATAGTTTGGAATAGTTAGGTGCTTGTAGAATTGGAGTTTCCACAAGCCTTTCTTTCAATTGCTGGAATGCTTTTTCACATTCGAGGATCTAGACAAAAGGAGCATCTTTCTTTGTTAGTTCAACCAATAGTTTTGTGATCTTAGAAAAATTCTCTATGAATCACTGGTAGTAGCCAGTGTGTCCAAGGAATGATTGAACATCTTTCACTATTTCTAGTTGGCAGGTTATTCCTTGGATGGCCCTCATTTTTTTAAGATCCACCTCAATTCCTACTTGTGATATTTTGTGCCCTAATACAATGCCCTCCTGGACCATGAGATGACTTTTCTGTCAATTGAGCTACAAGTTTGTTTCAACACATCATTTCAACCCTTTCTTAAAACAATCCAGGGCTTGGTCAAATGTAGCTCCATAGGTAGATAATTCATCCATGAAGATTTCTATACTACTATTGATCTACTATTGAAAGATGCTCAGGACCAAGCATTGAAATGTGGTAGGAGTATTACATAGATCAAACAACATCTTATGATATGCAAAAGTTCCCTAGGGACTTGTGAACATTATCTTTGCTTCATCCTTCAGTGCAATTTGAATTTGGTTATAGCCACTATAACCATCTAGGAAGCTATAGTAGCAATGCTCTGATATTGTGTCTAGTGCCTAGTCAAAAAATGGCAATGGAAAGCGATCCTTAAATGTTGCCATATTCAGCAACCTAAAATTTCTTTGGTACAATTATGAGTGGGCTAACCCACCTGCTATCCATAATGGGATAGATGAACCCTACTTTAAGGGGTTTTTCAATCTCCTTCTTCACAATTTACTTCAATTTGGAGTTCAACTACCTATGTGGCTATCATTTTAGCTTCATGACCAAGTCAATGTAAATGCGATGCTAGCATATCCTAGGATCAATCCTTGTGAGGTCAAGATATGACCAAGAAAAAAGTTTTTGACCATCTTTCAACTACCTTTAATAGCATCTCTTTATGTTCTAAAGTAATCCTTTCATTGATTATAACTAGCTTCTTATTTTTCAAAAATACATATTTCATTTCAACTAGTAGTGTTTTCAATTCAAGGGGTTGTTGCTTGAAGTTCTTAAGAATTTCCAACTCTCCCCAATAGGTATCATTATTTGTATCATTAAAGATTTGGTAATGAACTTGCTCAAGTTCATTCATGCTTGTGACATATTCACATGTTAGGCTCTCAGCTAATTCCATGCACAATGTGTTACTTTCTAAATTAGTAGTCAGCCACTAGGTTCCCTCCTATTTTGTGGTTACTATGTATAGAAACCTTTGAATTTCTACTTCTAGTGCACATTATTTACATGCAGAGAGGGATGCTTGCTTGATGGCCCAAAGTTTCTGCACACAATTGCACCTGCTATCATTATATGCGATGCATGGAGCTCTCTTCTTCTTGATCTTTCCAAATGCATTTTCTTTAGAGATTTCTAGGGAAAGATCTCTAATGCCCATTCTTGTATCTACAGTGCTCAGCCATGCTCTTCCCATGATGATTGGGAAGTCCCCTCTACAATTATCCGCTTTGATTACTAAGAAGTCAGTACGATAAGACCACCCATAGACAGTGATCACAATGTCTTCTACCAATTCCAATGGATTAGTGATGGACTGGTCTACCAATTCTAATCTAATTTTTCTCTTCTTAAGAGGAGCTTGGTTTTAGGTAGTGTACATATCATGAGAAATAAAATTAACACCATAACTTAAATCCAAAAGAGCATTGCACAATTCATTCCCAGTAATTTGCAAATAAATTAGAGGACTTCTAAGATCAGCTAATTTCCTAGGAAGGTTTCTTGATGGATCCAATTAGACATGCTATGAGTAAGCATTACAATATGGATCCTTGGTAGAGTTTTGTTTGAAGGAGGCCTGAAGGAATCTGATATGGAGGAAGAGGCAGGAGCAGGGTTATCAACCGCAGGTGTAGGTGAAGGTTTAGGTGGATAACGAGGTTGAAAGAAAAGTCTTTTCTTTGATTGAAAATTTAACCCGTCTGATTGATGATTGGGTTACCAATTAATAGCCTTTGTAGCATTGCATTGTTTTGGTTGAGTGGGTAGTTCATACTACATAGGAGGAGTAGGTGGTAGCTATGCAACTAGAGGAGTGTGTGCAAGGAAAAGAGGAGGATAAGGATAAGGGGTAGCATCCCTTCTTTCATGTGAAGATGGAGTTCAATAATAATTAGAAGGGTGTTAGTATGGTCGAATATTAGAAATGTGATTGGAAGAGTCATGTGGAGACATGGGTTTTTGAACATGGAAACCATTAGGATCAAGCTATCGGTAGGAGTATTGTTACCTTAGCAATGTAAGTGCCCATGATTGTGGTTGCTACCATTGTTGGTATTGTTCATATAGTTGTGGTGGAGCTCCACTTGGATAATACAATTGTTGTTGGTAGAACTACCTAAGATTACCTTGAGGATAAAGCAATCTTCTAGATGTTTTCCTTTGTGTAAGTCATGGATGTAAGGCATACACCCCAAACTCCTGAGGATGTGATACAATGGGGCAACATCCCTTAGGATGTTCATACTGACAAACATCACATCCACAATCATCATCTAATTCACTGTCCATAACCTCTTCTATTATAGCAATTTTTCCCTTACCTTTTTAATATGCATCTTCAACTTCTTTATGCCTCTTGCACTCATGATCACTACCTTGTTCTTAGGACTCTTTAGCAATTTTGAGGATAGTTTCAAATTTTCTATCCATGGAGCCTCTTAACTGATCAACCATGGTCGCAAGTTTAGATTGGAATTGTTGAAGTGGAAAGGCTTTTTTATGCATCCCCTCATTAAATAAAAATTCATCCTCACTATCATAGAATCAAACCTCCCACTCACGAATAGAATGATCATGGTTGTACTCCTTTGCACTTTCTCTTTTTCTAAGTTTACCCTTCTTTTTGGTAATTTTCACTATTAACCTTTGTACCTAATGGACAATTAGTTCTGAAAATCGTCCTTGGGCATAGATACCAAGGGTTTTCCTCATTTTATTATGAAGCCCATCTACAATGTGGTGGAGTTGAGCTAATTGAGAATAACCATGGCCAGGGCATTGGTGCATCAAGGCATAGTATCAGCCAATGGTGCCATTCAATAGTTTGTGTGCTCCTTATTTTTACCATTGAATTTTCTTCCTTAAGTTGGACACTTGAGAGTATGTTTGATACTTATCATTGAACATTTCAAGCATAGTACTCCATTGTCTAATAGATTCTAGTTCTAAGGACTAGTACCAATTCTCTGCTTCTTTGATGAGTGTCCTGGGAAACAACTTTAATTTCTACCATTTGTTTTCTATGTTTTGTAAGGCACATGCATCTTGGAAAGCTTGAATATGATTCTGTAAATTAGAGTTATATCCTCCAAATGAAGGAATATTGTTCATGTATAATCATTTGATCTAATTGTCTTTCACATGCCTTGTTGGAATTTTAATTACCTCTACAATGTTAAGCATACTTTGGGTAACAAATAGAGGCTCATTGAGGCCTTGATCATGGTGCCTAAGATGCCCTCTACTACCCATTCCTTCATGGAAATGTCCTTCTCTTGAATTTCTACATCCTTGATCTTGCCTATCTCGATAGTCTCGTTGGTCATTTCATTTATTTCGATCACCTCCATCATGGTCTCACCTTCTGTAGCTATGGTCAGAGCTAGAAGAAGAAGATAATGATGAAGGGGAAGAGGAAAAAGAACTAGCATCATCATAATTCCTGCTATTCCCTCTTTGATGATCACAACCATGATCACAATCTTGCTTCTTACCTAGATCCCTGTCTTGACTTGCCCCTCTAGATCCTACTTTGTCATTAGATCAATTATTACCAAAATCAAGATTGTGAATTGTGGAATGCAGATTATGGTTTTGAACTTCATCAACAAATTTAAAGAGAGGAGCATCATTGAGTGGAATATCCTCACTAGCTTGTTGGTACAACAAGAACGGAGAATTGTTAAGTTCCTTTCCCTTCAAAAGTTCATATCACTGCTCTAGTTTCCGATCTTGTAGGTGTTGTGCTTTAGTGGGATGATAATCCTTGGCATCGACATTTTCCATGATATATTCCACATGGCAGTCTTCAAGACCACATCATGCAAGAATTTGATAGAGCATTACAGGGGCTGCATGATCGAGCAACAACACAATGTTGCCCTCCAGGTCATGCCACCATAGATGTTCATGCTAGTGTAAGATGAAGGTGAAGTTTGGCACATGCTCATTAGGATGAGTATATGTAATTTGATACTATTGAGGCTTTGATGGACAAACATTATCAGGCTTGGGCAGAGAAGCATTCCTGTGTGAAGAAGACATTTTTAGTTAGCGTAATAGAAATTATAGTGTGCTTTGAAAATTTGATGTAGTAATTATAACACAAGATATGACTCTCAAGTTCATTCCAATGATTTAAATATTTTCACTAGGTCCTAGATAGTACACAAAACACCAGAACATTCCCTAGTAATGACACCAATGATGAGTGGTGAGGTACCTCTACACCCAACCATACAAATCACTAAGGCATTACACGTGATCAAGTCGAATTCCATGGACCTACAGTCATCTCATACACTAGTTCCTCTAGGAAGTGAAATGGTGTTAAGAACATTCTTTTTCTTCCCAAATACACTTGTGAGGCTCAAGGGTATGATTTATGTGTAATTGAGGTATATGAATTTTTATCATTTTATGTTTTATGGATGTAATCACCTACAACAAGAATAAAGTGTAGAGTATATTGAAACTAATATCTATTTCCTAGCTAGCCTAACACGAGTAATTGTCCCACTTTCCTAGATACATCCTAAACACATATAGCACTGCAAGGCTACCAACTGTTAAGTGTTGCTGGGTTACCAAGTACTATATGAATGCTCAAAGTGGTCGTGCTTGTGTTCATTAATTGTTGGAAATAAATTACTTAATCAAATGTATTAAGGTAAAGAACAAGAAAGTAGAATGTATTAAAAAAAAAATTTAAGCTATTCTCAATGCTGCAAGGATTGTCAAACGAGTTCATTTTATTCCCGTCACAATGCTATACTTAGGTACATTAGTCCTCGAACAAAGAACCATACACACTTAAGACTCCTTCTACGAGCACTTAGAAAATATTCTAACTCTAAGAAAAATAAACTACAAGAGCTTCACTACTTTGACTAAGAATGATAAAAAAAACTTACTTAAAATGGGAGCCCATGCATGGTATTTATAGACTTGGTAGATATCTGACATCGGATCCAAGCCCCGACATCATGTACGTGATGTCATGGCCCCAACATCACGTACCCAACATTGTGGCCAACACAAACGGTGGTTCATCAAGAAGTTAACATCTTCTACCTAGTTTATCATTCTATAGGAGAAGGCTAAAGAACTATAAAAGTTAAGCCATCAAAAAGAATCATAATAGGATGGCAAATCCACAACTAGTTAATCCTTGGCAAGGAGTTACACCATTAAGGTTCCAAAATTACAATGATTCTAAGCTAGTTTACAAATATTTGCTTTAGCCTTTTATTCTTGGAAAAGCTTACTTAGTTGAAGAATCTCTTCACCTAGTTGAATTAGCTTTAGCTCATGTAAATATTCAACACCAAGATCAAACTTGTAGGTTGTTTGTAGCAAATTTAAAGGATATGGCTCAAATTTGGTATTCAAATTTTCCAAGCAACAATATCATAAGTTAGGATGATATGGAAAGCCTTTTCTTGGCCCAATTTGGCAATTAATTAGATCAAAAACAACTATACTATGGACTAGTACAAGCTAAGAAAGGAGGTAAAGAGTTAATTCCAGATTTCAACATTAAATTTCAATGAATTTATGGGCTCTTTCAAAGATAGTGTAGACCACAAGATGAAATGCTTAGGGACACTTATCTTAAGGTTGTGAATCCCAATATTCAACTTGGTTACGAAAAACTCCAAACTTGCTAACATTGAATGACTACTTTAGTGAAGCTATACAATTAGAAATATAGCTAAACATAAATAATGAAGAAATTATTAAAACTCAAAAAAGAAAAGAGAAAATTATGATTCTTGTTCAAGATTTTACCCATCTTAAAGCGCTGCTAGGGCCATCTCATATTAAGATAGAGCAAGAGTTAGAAATTAGAGAATCTAGAAAAGGATAATTAATGAAAGACTTGTCCAACAAAGTAGTGAAACTAGAAAAAGCTTTGGCAAAAGTTAAAATAAAGCAAGAAAAGAAAAATTGAAAAATAAGCATCATGATACTAAGCTAGCAGATAATGAGGTTGAGAGTGATGTTGCTATGTCCAAATTTCTTGATATTGAATCTGATAATGAGCTATCTAGTGTTCATTATGCAAGCAAATATTTTGAGAATGGATTTAGTAATACCTCTTCTTTGTTAAGTTCTGAAGAGGATATATTGTTAGATGAAGAGTGCAAAAATAATGAAGAAAATAGATATAATCTACAATTAAAAGAAAAATTAACTACTTATAGGCCTTTAAACATCATTTTTGATTCATCTACTAAGACGAAGGTTTTCAAACCAAGTGGAAGAGATACAAATAAAAGTAAAGCAGATCAAGTGGAACAAAGTATTCAAAATCAAACTTTTAATAAATGGATGAGGAAACTAG
Source organism: Gnetum montanum (assembly GCA_015680685.1). Lineage (NCBI taxonomy): Eukaryota > Viridiplantae > Streptophyta > Gnetopsida > Gnetales > Gnetaceae > Gnetum > Gnetum montanum. The sequence goes on from MNCI01027477.1 coordinate 49,560, forward strand.
GCTTTTATGGAGATGGAGAATATAATCTAATTGAGGACCTTAAACATGTTAAGGCCAATATCATCATATATCAATTATTATAGATAGAAGATTAGCAAAGAAAAGCTTTAGAGCTTATTCAAGAAAAAAGGAGAGTTGAAGATTTAGAGTTAAGTTATGTGTCTAATATTGATAAGACAACAAAAACTAGCTATAATTGTACTCTTGATAAAGTAGCTCCTCCTTTTCTTTTGATAATGAGGTTAAAGGATAAATATTTGCACAATTATTTGGTTGATTCTAGAGCTACATCAACTATCATGACGTTATCTATATGTAAAAACCTTGTTTTAACTCTTGAACAATCTAATAAATAGATTTTTCAAGTGGACAAAAGTAGAGTGAAGATCGTGGATTAGTTACCTAATTTTTTGTTAGAAATTGCTTCTAAACCCCATATAAAAGGTAGAGTAACTATTCAAGTAGTAGATATCCTGAATTCACATAGTCTTTTATTGAGTAAAAGTTGGAGTAAAAATTTCTCAAGTTACATATCAAATGATTATTCACATATGTGGCTGCCTTGGAAGGGGGAACCAAATCAAATATACATATATAGTGAACCTTTATTGATTGAAAATGTTACTTCAAATGGAAAAAATAAAATTTTTGAAATAAGAGCTTTTCAATCTAGAATTTGCACACTTTAGGAAGTTTATAACTTAGAAAAAGAGGAATCTCAAAATAAGTGTAAGTGGAAGTCATACTTTGATGGTTCTTGTAAATCCGAAGGTACAAGAGCTGAAGTGGTTTTAGTAAATGATGATTCTCAAAAAAAATTTCAAGGAAATTCCTTTTTCTTTTCTTTGCATTAACAATAATGTTGATTATGAAGCTTTGAGTATTGGAATTAAAACAACATTTAGAAAAGAGAAGGAGACAGTTTTGGGTAATAATGCTATAAAGGATAACATGTGGGCTGAAGAAGTGGGAGCACTAATAAAATAAGAGAAAGAGAAGAAAGCTTCGGTTACATTAGAAATTAAATATGATAGAATCCAAGGGAAGAGGATTCCTAAGAGGGTTACTTTGAGCACTCTCTTCCCTTGTACTGAGTAGCTTTTGCTATGGCTTCACTTGTATAGTTTCTGTTATATTTCTTAGGAACAAGGTTTTTATACCATTGAATCTTAAATTTGTTGGGAATTTTCCCAAAATAAAGATTTAAGATTTTCAAATGTAAGTGTTAAATAAAATTTTTGTTTTCATTGAATACAAAAATGTGATTTAGTTAGTATACATTAGCTTGCATAACTTCCTTAAAGAATTTGAAGGGAGGTAAGAAATGTTGGCACATTTCGACCATTTAATGGAGTAGGCTTTATGATTAAAAGGGGATTCTGTTTATCATCTATTCTATGTTGATTTAAGAGGGAGGAGAAATTAAGAAGTATTATTGAAGACTACTTGTAAGAATGTCTTGCTAATTGCATCATCAATTTAGCTCCTTTGTTTAAGTCATATGAGTTCTTTTCTTCTTGTTTTTTCTTAGTTGCTTAGCTAATAGTTTAGATAGTATTGTGCTTGGAATTTAATTTTGAAACTTTTTAAATTTCTCTTATAGCTCTATTTTTGTGCAAGTTCTAGACTTCTATTTGATTGCTGATGAGTGGTGAGTACCCCCTACACCTAACCATATGAATCACAAGCATTCACACATGATCTGGTCAAATTCTATGGATGGGACTAGTTGTGGCATCTAGATCATTATGCCTTAATCGCAGTTTGTTATCTTCCCACTTAGACTAGTGGTAGCTTTGGCATGTATGGTTTATTCCAAAGTAAGGCATATGATTGTTGATGTTGTTTTGGCCTTTTGGTACTTCTAATGATAATAGAGAAGTTAATTATTTAATCTAATTAAAAATAGGAATATAAAGTCTAAACTAGCCTACGAGTGATGAGTGTCCATTCCCAACTTACCGTACACATCCTAAACCCATGTATCCACTATTGGGATTACCAAACGCTATGCTATAAGGTGAACCAAGAAATAACACTATTAGGATTACCAAGTGAATATGTGTTTATACTCAAACTAGTTGCACTCATTCCACCAATTCATTAATATCAAATATCAAAACTTATGCCACGATATATGGGATCCAACATCCAGACCTATGGAAAATACAATTCATCATACCCCCACAATTGAATGAATACCTGTCCTTAAGCGATCAAAAAGAGGAACAAGTTCTTTACAAAATATTGGAAAGGTATGGGATTATTGTTTGACTCTAACTACTAACTGACTTTGAGTGCTACATTACAAAATTTTATTCAAGTGGATGCATACAAAATGACAAAGTGATAAAAAGATTGGGCATACATTGAAGATCACAAAATTTATAGAGGTCTTCAAAAAGTCATTGAATATGATTTTTCTTATTGCCACTAGCAGTGGAAGACTTCCAACCTTGATTGTTATGTTGATGCTTCTCTTCTTATGTAGAACATTCTTAAAGGATGGTATGAAATTTCTCCTCATTGTCCCATGGATCTAGCAACCATGTGATGTTTTAGCTATAGTCCTATATGTGCTACAATTTGTCCATGGGCATATCTTCCATTGTCCCTCTTTTGGCATTGTTTTCATACCTAGCAAAAGACCTTCTTCCTTAGGCATTCCATTTAGCATCACCTACAATCACCAAAGGATCAACATTAGTTTTGGTAAATTTTCTCTATGAATCAACCATTTTTGGATTCCTTAGTTTACATTTTAGAAAAAGCTAATGACAACATACTATGCCCAAGGCTATGTGGTAACTAAAATCATCAAGTTGTTTACATTATTTTGATCAATTACTATTAGTTACCATGATGTTCAAAAATAGAATGTTGAAAAAATTTCAAAAATTTCAAAGCAGACATCCCTAGCCCCCATGACTAATAAGTGTAACTCTGAAAGTGCACAAGTTTTCAAACAATGAAAACCAAAGGTTTGATTCAGAAGATGGCCAAAAAATTTTGTAGAACTTGAAGGATATTGAGATAGAGAAGTAGGAAAAATTACTTAATTAAAATTAATGAGAAGTAGTCCCAAAAACATGCATAAATTTAGAGAAACTGTTACTAATGTTCTAGAAAATGTGAATGTTAGGTCAAAGCCATGATTAACAAAATTTATGCAAGTGGGTCCTCCACAAAGCAATCCCCTACCATAATGCCCTTGTATAACCACTTCTATAGATGTCTATGGGCACTCTAGAAGTTAAATGTAGATGATGTATTTATTCCAAAAAACACACAACTTTCATGGTTTTGATGTTGCACTTTTTTACATGAAATCAAAAAACTCACAATTGTATGTAGTAGTGAGATGAATGAATGGGATGAAAAGGGACTGCAAAGATTGGGGATGTAAGGTGCTTTGTCATGTATGTAATAAGTTCTTGTGTCAAATGTGATTAAAATGATCATCATACCTATCCATCCAAGTTTAGACCAAGTCCATACTATTAACAGTGACCTTGCATTAATGTGCTCCTTCTTGTTGATCACCATGACTTCACAACCACCACAAAGAATGATCATCACTCCAAAAAGAGAAGAAGGAAGGAAGGGCCTTAGCTAGAGGGATGCCTTCAGGCATGGGTAGCATGTCCTGTTATTATGTCTAATGGGTGTGCTTTAAATTATCATTATTATTTTTTATTTAAGACTTTATATTTTTATGATTTTGGATGGGAACCACACCATGCAAAGACTTTTAGCTTCCTATTATTGGTCAATAGTAGAGTATTGATATGATCCATGAGGAGTCATAAATCACTCAAAGGAAGTCAAGAAGAGAACCCAACAGGTCCCCTTGAGGTCATACCCTTTCCATTCCTACATGGTCATTCCCTCTTTCTTCAAGGTCCAATTATCATTGATGAATTTTAATTTCATCAAAGAAGAACCAAATTTCATTCATGAAAAAAGACCTTTTCATTTAGCCAACTAGAGGGATGGATGAGGTGGTCTCATTGCTTCACTCAATTACGTACCCAATCATCTTGATAGCATAGCATAAAAACCCAAAACATAGCATTGACTTCTGCATCATGACTTGGCAATATTATTAATGAAAATATGAAATACATTTATAAAAAATAAAGAAAATGACTCAACAAAAGGGAAAAGTATCAAGAAATGGAAAACATTTGAAGAATTAGAAAATTTTTGAAGAAATAGAAAAATGATAAAAAATTGTAAAACATAAAAGATGAAAAATACTTATTAGTTCTTGAACCACGATGGAGCATCTCCCCCATGACTAACCTTATGGTTGCACATTTCGAAGATGGACTGCATAATCCCTTGGTTATACACCACTAGTTTTTGATTGATCACCATTAATAATTTAATTGATCACATGGTAGCACACCTAACATTCATGATAATCTCATTTGTATCATTCAAAGGTGTATCTTTATCTAGGCTTGAAGGTACTTTCGTTTTGTGAGGTCCAGATGTGTTTGCTTCTTCTTCTTGATTTTCTATTTTAATTCTTGGGTCTCTGTGCTTAATAGCTTCTTCTGGGGTATAATCAAAGTGTAAGATATCTATGTCTAAGTCCTCTATTTGGTCCATTTTCTTAAGTCTAGAACTAATAAGTGGATCAACTTTTTTCATGCATCTTTGAAATAGTTTCATATTCTCATTTTCAAGCCATTGGATGTCTTCTGGTTTAGTAACTCTTGTGTAGACTTGTTTCCACTCACACACTTGTTTTTGAACTTTATGGTGGGTTAGTATAGGGTTTGTGTTAATATTTCAAATTTCTGGCCCACAACTACATTCTTTATTATTATTAGTGATACATGGAGGTTTCTATCTTTTCATAGTGATAGGTTCATCATTTCCATCTTATGTCGGAGTGGTAATGGTTTTTGACTTTTGTGTATGATTAGGAGACATAATTTTTATGAGGAAGGACATTGCACCAAATTGGCCTTATGTGGGTTTTGATGTGCTAGTAGTTTTATGACTTTTATGCTTCTGTGAGGAAACTGCCCTAAAGAAAGGACATTTTTGAGGTTATGATTGTGATCTACTAGCATTATCATTTCTTTGTATATTCATAGCATAAGTGACATTCTTTCATTGATGTTGTGGTGCCAAACCTTCTTGTGTTGTTGGTGATGACATATGATGGAGGGAAGTATGAGAATATTGAGGATATGATGGAGGGAAAGAGGCATGAGGTGGTGCTCCTTCAGAAGGTGTTGCAGGTTGATGATATTTGGGAAAGTGGTAGTAGTGATTTAAGGTAGAGGAATTGAAACCAATTGGGAAAATAAGTTGTTGAACATAATATCTGTATAGCTCTGGCTGGCAGTAAGGATAGTGTTGGTTTGATGATGGCCTCCCCCACAATTGTGGGTTTTGCCACTACGTTTGATGGTTGTGCTGAGGAAGTAAGAAGTGACATTATGATAGTACAGTTAATTGTAGGAAAATATCTAATTACCTTGTGAATAAATTAATTTCCTAGGAATTTGATTTTGTACAAACTTAGGATTCAAAGAAAAATCCCAATACTCATGTAGATGTAACATGACTAGGCAATAGCCCTTTAGATGGTCATATAGGTAGATGTCACATCCATCATCATCTTCTGTGGTTGAGTCTATAGCCTCATCTTCTATAGTAATTTTTCCTTTTTGCTAATAAGTGTTCTTAGCTATTTCTTGGTTCTTTTTCCTCTTCTTGTTTTGATCACTTGATTCCTTTTACGTTATTCTCTCCTCTATGGTTTTTACATAAGTTGTAACTTTATTGTTCATCAACTCCTACATCTTATCTATCCTTGCTTCAAGCTCATCGATAGACTTTTTTATTAGCAAGGTTTGTTGTGAAATTACCTCATCAAGAGCTACCTCTTTTTCCTTATGATAGATATGGACCCTCTTCTTTTGAAGAGTTGGGTTTAAGTTATATTTCTTCACATTCTCTAATTTACATAGCTCTCCTTCTTCTTCTTTCACTCACTTGATTAGCCTCTATATCTTATGGACATTTAGTTTGTATAACCAACTTCGGCATAAATCCCTCTCATTTAATTATGAAGCCCATCTATGATGCAGAAAAGATACTCTTTTTGAGAGAATTCATGGCCTAGACATCTACGTAGCAAAGAATAGTATCTATCCAAGGCCACATTCAAGGATTCATATTGTTCTTGCTTCCATTCTTGGATTTAATTTCTTAGGTTGGACACTCTCACATAGGTTTGGTATTTTTCTTTGAAGAGTTCTAGCATTATGAACCATCGGTGAATGGAATCTGATTCCAATAATCTATACCAACTTTCAACTTCTTCTATTAGTGTCCTAGGAAAGAGCTTAAGCTTCTACCACTTGCATTCAATGTTTTACAAGGTGTAGGCATCATGGAAGGCTTGTAAATGATGTTGTGGATTAGGATTATAGCCTCCCATAAATTTAGGAATGTTTTCCATATCAAGCCATTTGATGTAGCTATCCCTATGATACCTTTGAGGTATTTGAGCTGCCTCCCTAATCTATGTTAGGCCCCTAGTAGCCAACAAGGATTCATCTGTACGAAACACGTCATGGTGATAATCTATATTTCTATTCATCTAATTATGATGATCTTGTCTATGCTCATTTTTATGTCTTTGATTTTTCCCTTGGGTTTGATTTCTATCTTTATCTTGATCCCATAACAAAGCTCTCTCTCTATACCTACATTCATCTTTGTTAGAACTAGATGTTGAAGAGGAAGAGAAAGATGAGGAATTGGGAGAATCACCATGGTTCCAATATCATCCCCCATAGTCCCTTGATCTATCTTTTCTAGGTTTAGAGGAGGTCCAAGGCCTTTAGGCCCTCCTTGTTCTAGGACTTTCTCCATCTCCTCTAGGATTGTTTGTGGCAGTTGAACATAGTCCTTGCATGTAGTATGGATCAAAATGAACTTATGAAATCCCAACTTGAGAGTGTTCACTCCAATTCTCTCCAATATAGATCCTATCATTTCTCCTACAAGATTTTTCATCATACAATGCATTATTAGTCCTATGTGAAGAAGACATGGTTTTAATGTGTGTGACATAAAATATTAATATTTTTTAAAAGATAAATCATTAACATTTTTATAGTGATCATGTATAATATAACTACTTTAGATAGCTAGCACCATCCTTAGCAACGATGCCAATGATGAGTGATGAGCACCCCCTACACCCAACTATACGAATTACAAGCATTCACACATGATCTAGTTGAATTCTATGGATGGGACTAGTTGTGGCATCTAGATCATTATGCCTTGATCGTAGTTCATTGTCTTCCCACTTGGACTAGTGGTAGCTTTGTCACATATGGTTTATTCCAAAGTGAGGCATATGATTATTGATGTTGTTTTGGCCTTATGGTACTCCTAATGATAATAGAGAAGTTAATTATTTAATCTAATTAACAACAAGAAGATAGTCTAAACTAGCCTATGGGTGATGAGTGTCCATTCCCAGTTTGTTGTATGTGTCCTCCACCCACATATCCACTACTGGGATTACCAAGTGGTATGCTACTAGGTGAACTAAGTAATAATGTTGCTAGGATTACCAAGTAAATATGTGTTTATGCTAGAACTAGTTATGCTCATTCCGCAAATTCAGTAATATGCTTGTTAACATAAATATTAACTAAGTATATGAAAAGTAAATTGCATGGAAAGTAAATTTAATCTAATTCAAAGTGCTCATTTCCATTCATAGAATGTATCTAGGTACATTGCCACTTAAATAAGACATCATAAAACTAACTTAGATCTACATTGCAGGCACTCACTGATTGTTCTCTAAAACTATAGAATAAAATTGCAAGAGTTCATCTACTCTATTCACAAAAGAATTGGATGGGATGAATCGTGCATCCAAAATTTATATTTATTAGTCACACATCCTACAATATTGGATGTCCAATATCAAAACTTGTTCCATGATATTGGGGATCTAATATTGAGACCTAAGAAAAATACAATTCATCAGTTGGCATGTAAGAGCTTATGTTGTCTTGTGAAAAGTATCTTGATCAATTTAATAGTAATGTCTTTATGAAATTTCCTATTTCAGTTTAGAGGATCTAGAAAATATTTGATATTAAGTTCACTTGAAATAACTTCAATTTTTAAAGCCTTTTCCTTGATGTTTGAATCTTGAAATTGTTAAATATTTTCTAATAGCTCTATTATTTGCAATTCTTGACATATATTTAACTATCCAAATAATAAATTGTATTTTGTCATTTACAAAGTATTTTGTTAGTTTAATAAGAGTGTCTTTTACAAAATCTCCTATTGAGCTGAGAGGATTTGGATAATTTGTAACACTTTATATTGAATTGGAATAACTTTATTTCAAAGTGTTTTCTCATGTTCAATTTATCTCACTTAAATGTTTGAGATTTCACATAAATATACTTTCTTTCTTCTCTTCTTTTAAAATGCATTGAATCTTTCTCTATTTCTAATTGTTTTTGTGGATCTTTCTCTCTAAGGAAAATTAGGAGTATATTTCTGTAGAATTATGCTTAAGCATTTTGGTCAAATTTTATTTGTTTCAAGTAACGTACTATAGGGACTATATAGGCTAAGTGACTTGACAAATAGAAATATTTAATGACTCATAGTATTCAACAAGGTTAGTTGAATTTCTTTTATAATAGCCAATTACAGTTTCATACACAAATCGAAGCATTTCAACATTCATAACAACAAACACACATTTACACTTAGTTTGCTCTATTACCACTGAGTTTATTTGGAGGTATCTAGGCATTGGTGTTTCCAAAGACTAGCATACACCTAAACTCAAGTTTGAAGGAACACCTTCATTTCCCGCAATTCTAGTTGTGAGACCTGAAGTAAATGTTGGTAGTCCTAAATGGTCACCAACACTAGATAATGTCATGTCCAACTATCTTCAACAATGTCTAAACTATTAATATTATGTTGCTATTAAATAATTTTTGTTTGCTCTTAACTTATCCTTTTATTAAAATCTCTACAAATAGATACTAAGCATTTTGCTAAAAATTTTATAATATCTCTACCTAAAAAGTAGAAAGGTTGATCATAAGAAAACTCTATAGAATCATACAATGTAGCATCTCTAAGAGAAAAATAGCATATGGCAAGGAAAGCACAACCATGATAACATAAGATTTGTAGCCAAGCATATTATTTATTATTATCATTTTTTTCTAAAAGCATAAAATTTTCACGAGATTTTCTTACCAACACTACAATGTCTTTAAAAGGTGTGATTCTTTACCTTACTCTTGTATCTCTTACAACAAATTTAACAAATCCATGATGAGTGATGGAGTACCCCCTACACCCATCCATACAAATCATAAAGCATTCATCCATGATTCGTTTGATTTTCATGGACTTTACAGTTTCCGATACACTAGTCTTCTAGAAAGTGAACCTTGCCCTAAGGTCATTCATTGTCTTTCTGATTACACTTGTGAAGCATAATGGTATGGTTAAGAGTAATTGAGATCATTTTATGTTTTATGTTTTTGGGTGCTTGAAGAGAGAGAGAGAGAGAGAGTAATTTAATGACTAATCTAAATTAACTAACTGGTCTCTAACTAATCCTAACATAATCATATGTTCCCTACTTGCTGCACATGTCCTGCACCCATGTATCCACCGCTGGGTTACCAAGCACTATGCTACTGGGCATAGCAAGCACTAACGCTACTAGGATTACCAAGTGAATACATGTTACACTCAAAGTAGTCATACTTATGTATTTAATCTATCTATCTCATCTTGCTTAATTATCTTAATTAACTTAATTACTGGAAAATATTAAATAACTAATTAAAAACATGAAATGCATGTATGAAATATTTAATCTATTCCAAAATGTTGTAAGGTATATCACAAAGCTCATATTTATTGCCGCACAGACTATCTTGCTCAGGTACAACAATGCTCAAATAAAGATTCTTACACTCAATGACTCCTACTGCAGGTACTTGGTAAAATATTCTTACTTTTGAATGGAAAAACTACAAGAGCTCCACTACTACTACAACAAGACATGCCATAAATATGACTAATAAGCTTATATTTATAGGCAAAGAAGACCCTGCATCAATGGGGCCTAGTCGATGCATGAAATGATGTGTCGATGGGGCTCTTCAATGGGGCTGAGTCGACAAGGCCAAGTCAACAAGGCCTAGTCAATGTAGCAAACCGTGGCTCATCATAACCCCATGATTGAATGAAAACTCATCCTCAAGTTCTTTTACAAAATTGAGAAGTTATGGTATTATTGATTGGCTCTTAATAAAACAAAACAAACTAGCTTGACAAAAACTGAGTGCTTGAGTGTACAAATTAACCAATTACAAAAATTATGGTGTTCATGACCTAAAATTAAACACCATTATGTGACTCTACAAAACATTTTGATAACACATCCTCTGATGGCATGAAGATAGTGGTAAAGATCAAATAATCCTAGGAGGTGGTGGCTAATGAGGCTCTGAGGAACCTTCACCAATTTTAGGCACATGTGGCAGCTAAGGCAGCTATGCCTATTCTACTACAGCTACAACTTCTAGTCGTAGATGGAAAGCATCCAACAATGCCTTCATTTTCTCTTCCTTGCTCTAGGGATCATTCATAGTCCATGCAACATCTTCAATGTGGGTTGGAATGGAGATATCCCATGGATAGGGCATCATGGGATACATCTCCTTCAAGTTGATAAACCAAATAGTAAACTATTTGTGCTTGATGTCGAATGCTCTGACTAAATCTTTTAGCTCCTTGTAATCATTCATTCTCTTGGCTAGGTTCTTAACGATAGATCTTTGATCTATGAATCACAAGCAAAGAACTTTGAATTTAGCATTTACCATCTCAAGCTTTTGCTTGATGTCTTTATGGTGCTTAAAATTGGCCTTGTACAGCAAGTATGAGCTAGCCACTTATCTTTCTAATTCTGACCATGGTCATCTGGTAGTCAGCATTGCCAGGTTTGCATAGCAAAGATTGGCCAACTCAATGTATTCTATCATTTCCTCTATCTGCAACTCCTTTAGGTGGATCTTTACTTTGTTGTAGGCATTAATCCCATCAATGATAGGCTACCATACCTCTCTTTCATGTTGGAGTTACTGGAGGGTCTCATTGACTTTTGCCATAGCCAATTGAATGTATTTTTCATTGATCTCTTTCTGCAAGACAACCTAGTCTCTATAGTGATTTACTCTTTCAAACTTGAGAGCCTCATTTTGTTAGGTAATAATCTCGATGGCAAACTTCTATTTTAAGGCTCAAACTTCCTCCAGAGATAAATTTTAATTCTCTACCACCAATCTCCTTAAGTCAATGTTCACCCTAGCAAGTTCCTCTTGTTGTTGATGAATGAATTCTTACATTTGTTCTTTTTGGGCATTAACATTGTGTAGGCAATAATTTTCTACGTTTAGTGCTTCATTTTCCTAGAGCACCTAAACCAAGTCCTTTTAAACTGAATATGTCTTTGCTTTTACTATAGACTAGTTGAAGATGGCCATCACCACTTCCTCCTCAACCTTCTTGAATCATTCTTAAAGCTATTGGAAAGCTTCATCTCTAGTTATTGTTGGGTTGAGGAGCACAAGGTCAGCAAAGTAGGAATGTAATTCAGCAATCTCTAGAGCCAAGCATTGGTTTTGTGCTTAAGCTATTTCAAGTCATCCCTAAAAAATGATGCACTTTCCCCTAGGTTATAGTGATGTTATCTAAAAGATCAAAGATATCCAGAATTGTTTGTTCAATCCCTACTAGTCATTTTAGCAATTCTTTGTGCTAAGTTTCATTTAATCTCCTATTGATTGTGCCTATGGACATCTACACATCTTGAAGTGTAGCTACATTTAGTAAAAATTTCATAGGTGCATTAAGTGCTTTAGCAACTCAATTAGTGACGACTTCAGTAGTCATCTCCTACCCCTAGTGCTACATCACTAGTATAGTTGCCCCCTCATCCTCCTCCAAGTGTACCAAAAAAGAAGTGGCATTCCTAGAAATTTCTTGGAATAGATGGTGTTGCAATAAGGACATCATCACCTCTTAGGCACTAGGATTTAATCTCACAAGAAACTGCATTCACTAGGCAAAGAATATTGTCCCACCTCTCTCTATCTAACAGATTATTTGAGCCACCTTATTAAGGTAACTCATTACCAACCGATATGTAGATGGATCACCACCACTTATTCATGCACATTGTTCCTACTCATGTAGGATCTTCTCTTAAATTTTATGCAAGTGCTCAATGGCTCTGTGAGCCTCTAATGTTGTTTCTTGAGTGGGTGGTACAAGTGCTGGCTACTACTCCTCTTCTTTGGTGGTGGTAGGTGTCTTATCCTTCATCATTTTTGATCATGAACCCATAGGAGTATGCCAGATTATTTTGTTGGCATAAAGGATGATTCATCTCCTTTTGCAAAGTTTCCTAATGAGGCATGAAAAGGGCAAGTTTTTTCCTCCATGTTCATTCTCCCTAAAATTTTTCTCAATCTCTAAATAGATTAGTTATGGAAGGTTTACAAAAAATCTCCCTCTTAGAGTAGCACATGCTTAGGCGGAAAAAGGAGTCACCTTACTAGGCCTCACCATTGGATTGAGGTGATAGGCCATGATTTTGAAATGGATGTGTTCTATCGGTGTAAGCATGCCAAACTCCTTGTGGTCAACCTTATAACACTACTAGGTCCACTCCTTCTTGGGTTCAGGGTTAGCCTATGTTGACACCTCTACCAATTGTGTTCCTATGTTAGGCAACCCAAGCACCTATGTGATTACTTCAACCAACTAGGACACTTGGATGTCCTTGATCATAATGATAAAGCCTGGCCTTCTATTATTCTAGAAGAGGTATGTCTCTCCCACGTACTACTCCCCACTAGAAGTGATAGTTTTCCATCTAGGAGAGGTTTGTAGTTGTGTCTTAACCTCTACTAGAGCATGCTTCAAAAATGGCCTGAAATTTAGTTCTTGGAGAACTAAGAATTGGATGTCACAAGGCCTGATGGTGTTGAGAGGCTTGTGTTAACATGAATTCAAGCCTTGGTGTTGGTCTTGGTACCTCTCCATGATGTGATTATTTTGATGCTACTTCTGCTTCCAAAATCTGCCAAATAGATTTTGCTTCAGGCTCCTCTCAAAGAGGTCCCATTGCATGGGTTGCCAATAGTTTTTATCGGACCTATTCTTGGCCCCTTTCCATTCTTGGTCATTTTCCCCTTATTTGGGATGGTCCTACTTCCTATGGATGCTTTTTCTTTAATGCCATTTATGCTCACAACACATCCATGGATTAGTAGATATAATGTAAAAATTTAAATTCTTGAATACCTTTCCCATTAGTTGATTATACTTTGACTAAGATTAGACCATGGTATATTAAATGTTTTATTAATTAATTTATAATTAATTAATTATTTATTTATTTAATAATTATTTGTTGTAGCTATTACCAGAGCTTGTTCGAAGGATTTAACTTCTTCTATCTTGATGTTTGATAGTTGGGTTCCTAGTTAAACCTTTGTGGGAGTTAGAGAAATGGGACAAAATTTTCTATTAAAAATGGGATATTTGTGGCCCCCACAATTGAAAGCGTACCTCTGGTAGCTACAGGATTGAAGAACGGAGTGATTTGGAGAAAAAATTGGAAGGTTATGAACTTGGAAAGGTTTTAGGCTCTAAAAAATGGAAAAAACTCCCCTTGTGTTATGAAAGAAATTGCAAAAATGGCAAAGTGTTCAGTGGTATTTACAGTATTTTTCTCATGTATCAATGGGGCCTTGTTGACAGGGTTGGCTACATCGACTAGGCCTAGTCAACGCAACTATTTACCATTAACTTTATTTGACTTTTCCATAACTTCAAAAATACAAGAAGTTTTTGAATGAAATTAGAGTCAAATGGAAGTTCAAAACGCCACAATTGAAATGAGAATAGTAGAAGAGGGAATTGGATCTTAGGAAATTAAGAAATTAGAGAAAATAATGTAGAGAATGTACATGATAAGATTATATGGAAGCATAGAGCGAGATGCAGAATGAGGCACATGAAAGGTATGCTTGCAACAATGTCAAGGGTAAGGGGCTTAACATTCCAACCAAAAGATATGCAAGTAGGTCCTTCCCATAGCAGGCACATGCCTAGTTTTCCCTTGCATAACTTCAACTGAGGAGCTTGTGGACTCCACAAGTGACTAATGGTAAGGAAAGTTAAGAACCCACCTAGAAGGATCTACTGAAGAATTCAGTACATCCAACCAAATCAAGGAATCAAAAACATGGACACTAACAGTGAGATGAATTATGAACAATAGTGATGGATGACAAAGAAGGTGGAATGGATTTCCAAGTTAAGTTCATAAGCAGTCCCTTGTGAATTGCATGTTTAAAATAATGAAAGAAGATCCATCCTTAGTCCAAACCAAAACCAACCACTTCCAATGACTTCACATTGTCACTCTAAGACTGATCCACCCCCTTGAGACACAAGGGTGTTCCTACAAAACAACCACCATTCCAAAAAGAGGAGAGACCTTTAGGCATGGGTAACATGTCTTTTCTAGTCTCATAATTAGTGCTTGTAAACCGTTTATTTGTCTAAGGGATGTGCTCTGAATTTCCATCATGTTTTTTTTTCTTTTTTCTTTTTTTTTTCAAGCTTTTGGATAGGAACCACACCATGCAAACACTTTATTTGACTTCTTGAAGTGGTTGAAATGAAACCATAAGAAGTTCATGAAAAACACCCAAGCACTTAAGTAAGTAGAAGAGTCTAAAGAGTATTAAGTTCCCTTGGAGTCAAACCCTATTCAAACCTTTGAATCTCCTAATTTCAAAAACTACCAAGATCACCAATTGATTAAAAGTTTACTTAATGGAAGGGACCTCAAACTTCCAAAATAAGGAAAACCATAGATTTAGTGGAATGGGTGGATGTCATGAACTCACTGCCTAGAATCATGAAAAAGACACTAGGAATGAGTCATCAGTACAAAAATTCAAAAATAGAAACCAGACATTAGCAAACAAACATTAAACCTAAACCACCATTAGTAGCAACCATGGCAACCGATGTCTTATTGGCAATAAAGCATGTTTTATTAGTAAAGATTGAAAATCACACTCAAATAAAGTAAAATATATAAGAAAGTGTAAAATATTTAAGAATGATTCATGCATACTAATGATGGCATAAAACAAATAAAGGTGTAAAAATAGGAAAAATTTGAAAATCATAAACATGTAAAAATTAAATAATTTGCAAAATTAAAATTTTGGAAAACAAAAAGTAGAAAAACTAAGGAGCCATATGGATAATTAGCATGGATGGCCATCTCCTCCATGACTGAGTTGGAAGGATGAGATCCAAAAAATTAAACATGGTTGTTTATCTATTAAGGTATTTGTTGCACTAGCTTACTTGGGCTCATGGAAAAGCTTTACCTATTGGATGTTGACCAAGTACCTTTTATTAGGACTCTTAGGTTAGTATATGGTTATTGCCCTAGAGGGAAAGCTTTCAGAAACTATGTAAGGTCCTTCCCATAACATTTGGGACTTTTTCTTCTAAGGTACATGTGTGGGGTTCCAATAGAGAACCTTATTGCCTAGTTGGAATTTTACTGTCTTATCCTAAGGTCATGTTTTGTTTTGTTGTATGTCTTATTTACTTCATTCAAAGATAAGGTTACTAGTCAATTTTCATCTAGCACATTTAGGTTGAGCAATCATTCTCTTTATGCTAGACTCAAGTTAATGTCCAAGTCATAGGCTATTGAGAGTGTATAGAGCTTAGATTAAATTGGAAGAATTGAAAGTTTTTCATACACTAGCTTATAGGGAGTTTTCATGTTGAGCGATAGGCCCATAGGGCATCATTGAGTTTTGTGCTCCAATCTCTCCTATATTTGCTTATGGTCCTTGTTACAATCCTTGTGATCTCCTAGTTAGTTACCTTTGCTTGACCATTGGCTTGGGGATGACAAGGTGTTGTTAATTTATGTTCAAACCCTAAGTGTTGCATTATCTTTCTAAAAGTGGCCCCTGTAAAATGAGTTTCATTGTTAGAAATCAATGCACGTGGAATCCCAAACCTATTTACAACAAGTTGTATAAATCTGGTAGTAGTGGATGATGTACAATCAGTGATGGCTACTGCCTCTACCCATTTGGTATAGTAGTAAACTAAAACTATGATATATGCCTTTCTGTTGAACATGTGTGTGATGGGACCCATGAATTCAATGCCCCATATGTCAAAGTACTCCAATGATTGAATCCAGTCTTGAGGATCCTCCATTTGTGTGGTCATCCCACAATCTCATTAGTAGCATTCATAAGATCAGAAAAATTGGTGCACATCCCAAAGGATTATAGGCTAGTAATATCCTACCTTCATGATTTTTATGGTCATTCACCTCCCTACATAATGGCCTCCACAAGGGCCTTTGTGAGCATCTTGGAGAATGTGTAATTGAATTGCATCAAGCACACACTAGCAAACTAGGCCATCAGCACACACCTTGTAAATGTATCCATTGATTTTCATGAAGTATTTGGCCTAATGAAGAAACTATTGTTTCCTTCTAAAGTTAAGACCTTATGTCATCTTTTGAGTAATAAGATAAGTAAGGATGCCATCATACCATTTTGGTTTTGTGGGAATTTGTTCATTGATTGCAGTAGTAAAGAGGAGTTCATCTAGGGATTGATCAGAGATTGGGCTCTCCTCTTCTTTGTTGTCCCATCTCAATCAAGAGAGGTGGTCAGAAACTACATTCTTATTCCCCTTCTAATCTACCATTGTGAGATCAAATTCAAGTAGGATCATGAGCCACTATATGATATGAGGAATCACTATCAACTTGTTCATCAAAAAGTGGATGGCACTGTGGTCTGTGTGCACAAACACCTTGTAGTCAAGCACATAGTACCTAAACTTCTCGAGACCAAATACCACAACCACTAGTTCTTTTTTAATTGTGGTCTAATTCAATTTTTCACCCATAATGCTTTAGCTCATGTAGTGGATGTAATATGGACATTTTTTATCATCTAGCTATGTAAGCACCACTCCCAAAGCATAATTAAACACATCCATCATTACGTGAAATCATCTAGACCAATCTGGTGCCTATAGAATTAGAGTTTCTATGAGTTTTTCCTTCAATTGTTGGAATTCATCTTCACACTCCTTGGTCCAAATGAATGGAGCATATTTATTTGTAAGCTTAACTAAGAACTTTGCAATCTTAGATAAATTCTCTATGAATCACTTGTAGTAGCCAGTATGTCCAAGGAATGATCTAACATCTTTGACTGTCTCTAGTTGATGTGTAATTTCTTGGATGACCCTTATCTTTTCTAGGTCTACCATAATACCTTCTTATAAAATTTTATGCCCCAACAAAATGCCTTCTTGGACCATATGGTAACCTTTTTACCAATTGAACTATAGATTTGTTTTCACATATCTTTTCAATACTTACTCAAGAAGGTCCATGGCTTATTCAAACATAGCTCCATCGGTGGAGAAGTCATTCATGAAGACTTCCATACCACTACTGATCTACTATTGGAAAGTACTAAGGACTAGGTATTGAAATGTTGTAGGGGCATTGCATAAACCAAATGACATCTTACAATATGCAAAATTTCCCTAGGGACTCATGAATGTTTTCTTGGCCTGATCTTCAGGCATAATTTGGATTTGGTTATAGCCACTATAACCATCTAAGAAGCTATAATAGCAATGCTTAGATATGATGTCCAACACTTGATCCCCAAATGGAAAATGAAAGTGATCTTTAAATGTCACCATGTTCAATAGCTTGAAGTCAATGCAGACCCACCACTTGCCACCTTTCTTTGGCACAATTACAAGTGGGCTAACTCACTCACTATCTACAATGGGATAGATGAACCCTCCCTTAAGGATTTTCCCTATTTTCTCCTTGATGATCTACTTCAATTTGGAATTAAGTTGCCTCTTCAACTGCCTTCTTAGCTTCATGGCCAAGTCAATGTAAATGTGATGTTGGCATATCGTTGGATTGATTCTTATCAACTTAGGATATGACCAAGAAAAGGCTATTGGCCATTTGTTAACCACCTTTAACATCTTTTCTTTTTATTTAGTAGCAAGTTTGACATTAATTATGACCAATTTACCATCATTTAAAAATTCTTATTCCATGTCGACTAATATCATTTTCAGCTCTAGGGGCTCCTGCTTAAAGTTATTAGGGATTTCCAACTCTCCCCATCAAGTATCATCATTTTTATCATTAAAGAGTTGGTGATGAACTTGCTCAAGTTCATCCATGATTTCAACATAAGCACATGTTAGACTCTCAGTTGGTTTCATGCATAATGTTATACTATCTAAGTTGGCTATCAACCATTGGATGCCTTCCTATCTTATGGTTGTTGCATATGAACACCTTTTAATATATGTTTCTTGTGCACATTTATTGCATGCTTTTATGTATGTACTTTTGATGGACCAAATCTTTTTCATGCAATTGCACCTGTTATTGTTATATGTGATGCATGGAATATGCTTCTTCTCTAGCTTTCCAAATTCATTTTCCCTAGACATTTTCAAGGAAATATCCCTTATGCCCATTCACACATCAACTATGCTTAACCAAGCTCTTCCCATAATGATGGAGAAGTTACCTTTGCAATTCTCAACCTTGATCACCAAAAAATTAGCAAGATAAGATCACCCACAAACTATGATCATAATGTTCTTCACTAATCCCAAAGAAACAATGATTGATTAGTCTACCAATTCTAAATGAATGTTGCTCTTCTTGAGAGGTGGTAGGTTCTAGGCCTTGTACATGTCATGGGAGATGAGATTTACTCCATAACTAGAATTAAGAATAGCCTTGCATGGCTCATGTCTAGTGATTTGCAAGTAAATGAGTGGAATTATTAGGTCAGATCTATTTGTGGGAAGATTAACAACCTTGATCCAATCAAAAATAGCATGTGTTAACATCATAATGTGGTGTTTGGTTTGAAGGGCACTCGAAGGTATTTGATGTAGAGGATGAGGGTACTGGAGATGCAGGGTGATCAATATTACTAGGCTGTGAGGGTTGGAGAGGATTTTTGGGTCAGAGGAAGGGTCTTTTTCTGGATTGATTGTTAGAACCACTTGGCTAAAAATACAATTATTAATGTACTACACTCATACCATTTCTTTGCTATGGTTGTGGAGGAATCTCACCCTGCATGGATGGAGTAAGAGGTAATTGAGTTGAGGGTTGAGGCATGTGTGCAAATGGATGTGGTGGGTGGTATGGATATGGGTTATCCCCTCGAGTAGATGGTGAAAGTGTTTGATGGTAGTCTGTACGGTAATAGTGATGCTGAAATGAGGCATGGCTTACAAAACTTCTTAAAGAGATGGTTGTTGAACATAGTACCTATATGGATCTGGTTTCTTGTAAGGATATTGCTACCTTGGTGGTGGCATTTCCCATGATTGTGGTTGGTGCCACTATTGGTATTGTTCATTTGGTTATGGTGGAGCTTCACTTGGGAAGTAAGCTTATTATTATTGGTGGAACTACCTTGGATTACCTTAAGGATAAGGCAATCATCTGGGTGCTTTCCTATCTTATAGTTGAGGATTCAATGTGCACACCCCAAATTCTCGCAAGTGTGACATCACCAAGAAACACCCCTTTGGATGTTAGTATTGACAAATGTCACAACCAGCATCTTCTTCGAAGTTTTTCTCCACAACTTCCTCAATAGCGGTAGCTTTGCCCTTACCTCTCTGGTAGGCACATTCAACTTATTTTCATCTACTACGTTCACAATTACTATTCTATTCTTTGAATGCTTTAGCAATCTTCATAACAGTTTGAAACTTTTCATCCATAGAGGTCCATAATTTATCAACCTTTGCCAAAATATCATAAACAAATTTTTAAATGGAAAATATTTTTGTATTCGCCACTTCACTGAGTGGTGACTTCTCATCACAAAATCAAACCTCCCATTTCCTAATGGAAGGGTCCCTATTATAATCTTCCACACTTTCCCTTTTCACAACTCAGCTTCTTCTTTTGCTACCTACTCAATTAGCCTTTGCATATGATAAGCTCTTAATTTAGATAGTATCCCTTATGCATAAATCCCAAGAGTTCTTTTTGTTTCAACACTGAGCCCATCTACGATGTGGAAAAGTTTCTTCCTCTAACAATATCCATGGCTAGGGCATCAGTGTAAGAGAGAATAATATCTTCTCATGGTAGCATCCAAGGGTTCATGTGTTCCTTGTTTCTAGTCTTGGATTTTTCTTCTTAAGTTGAACACTCTAGATTATGTCTAATATTTATCATTAAATATTTCTAACATGATACTTCATCAGCAAATGGATTCTAGTTCCAAGAACTGGTATTAGATTTCAACTTCCTTGATGAGTGTTCTAGAAAAGAGCTTAAGTTTCAACCAATCATTTTCAATGTTTTGTAAGGCACAAGAATTATGGAAAGCTTGTAGATGATTTTATGGATCATAATTATATCTACCCTCAAATTTTGAGATATTATTCATGTCTAAGTGCTTGATTCGATTGTCTTTCATATGCTTAGTTAGAATTCTAACTACATCTGTAATGTTAAGCATACTTCTAGTTACCAACATAGGTTCCTCATCATGATTGTGTTGATGATGTCGATGATGGTTTCTATCACCTCTACATTCTTGATGGCCTTGATGGTCTTTGTTGTCTTGTTGATCACCTTCATCATGATTATTTTAATAGTGGCTTTTATGAGAACTAGAAGATGAAGAGGAATGTTCAGAATTGGATGAAGAGTGATGAATCATGGTTTTTCAGGTTCTTATATCAGACCCTTGTTAAATAGGTGCTAATATCATATCCTTGATAACCAGGTGCCGATATTGAACCCTTGATATTAGACCCTCAATATCAAACCCCCAATACCAAACCCTCAATATCAGGTACATGATATCGTGACCTCACTAGTGATATCAGATACATGATATCGTGGTTCTTGTGTGAGCATATAAATACATAATTGGGCGCATGGGAGAGTCATAGGAAAATTTAGTGTTGTAATAGAGTCTTTTTTGTTCATTTTCAATTTCTCTCGATCCTTTCCCTAGTGCATGCTCATAGTGTGATGATTGTAATTGTACAAAACCTTTATTCAAGTGTGATGTACTTGGACATGCACATGACTGACAATAAAGATTGAGATTACTTCATCATTGCAACATTCACATAGTTTTAACTATTATTTTTTTCTTTCTTACTTAATATCTCTTTACCTTCCTCTTCCATCCCTGTTATTAAATGCAGAACGAGTACAACTTGATCACGAGCATTTAAGTGTGACTACTTGGTATCCTAGTAGCATACCTAAGACATGTGCTTGGTAATCCTAGTAGTAGTACATGAGGTCCAAGATGTGTATGGATGATTAAGGATGGATGCTCATCACACTTAGGCTAGCTTAGACTCTCTTCACATTTTCCCTCTTAGCTTAAAACAAAGTTATTTTCCATTGTCCCTAGGAGTAGCATAGTGATAGGAAACACATCATACATCTCACTCTGGACTATATCATATGTGAAAAAGCAAATACTAGTCTAGGTGGGAAGACAATGAACTACAATCAACGAGTAATTATCTAGATACCAAAACTAGCCCATCTGTGGAGTTCGATCAGATCGTGCATGAACACTCATATTCGTATGGTTGAGTGTAGGGGTACCTCGCCACTCATCATTGATGTTGTTGTTGAGGATGGTGCTAGTTATTTAGATTAGTTACATCATACAAGATCACTATAATAAATTATTAACGATATATCTTTTAGAAGGAAATAATTGAAAATAAGTCACACACATAATTTCACAACAATGTCTCTCTCACAAGACTATGATAATGCAACAACTAGTAAGGCAATTCATTAGAGAACCAATGAATTATATGATGATGAAGATGAAGTTTGGAGTACTTAATATGATGTAGGGCTCTCCTATGTACATAAATAAAGACAACATCATCCCAACTTACAAACTCATAATCTACCTAGTGACAATGAACCCCTGCTAGCCACTAAAAGCCTAATGCATATACAAGAGGCTATTCGAATATTCCACGGGCATCTTAACGAAAGTTTTCTACCCAAGCTTAATTTAAACAACTTTCCCAAATTTTCAGGAGGCTATGATTTAGATCCATAACATCATTTACAAGCCTTCCATGATGCTTGTGTATGGAACAATATTAATAATGGGTGGCAAAAACTTAAGCTCTTTCCTATGATACTTGTTAGCTAGGCAAAAGTGTGGTACAGGTCCTTAAGACCAAAATCAATTTGATGTTGGCTAACAATGGTAGAACTCTTTAATGAAAGATATCAAACCTACACAAAAGTATTAGCCTTGAGGAGAAAAATCCAAGGATGGAAACAAGTGCAACATGAACCATTAGACATGACCTTAGAAAGATATTATGCATTCCTAAACAATTGCCTATGCCATGGATTCTTTGAGGAAAGGCTAATGTACAACATCATTGATGGGCTCCATAACAAAACAAGGGAGACCTTAGGGATGTATGCCCAAGGTCAACTATATGAGTTACAAACCCACTAATTCCAAGAGCTTATTAAGTGTGTAGAAAATGAAGAAGGAGAGTTAGCTAAATGGGAGAATGTTGAGAAATTTCAACATGAACAAAATATTAAATTAGCAAAGGTCCATGATTATGAAGAGGAGAAATCAACTCACCTCAAAGGGGTGGAATCATCTTTGTCAATACTACAATCACTAGATGAAATTGAGGCAAAGATTAATAAGGTGATGGAATGAATACATGAAAAGTGTGGAGAATATGTAAACATTATTAGAGGTAGAACCATGACAAACCAAGAAACAGGATAGAACACCACTAGACAATTGCAAAGAAGGGTTGAAGAGAATATGAACTCAACTACTAATCATACATATTAATGTAACATATGCCTGTACGACCAGCCCAAAGGTCAATGCCTAATCCTCTCACATTTACATGAGCATTGGGAAAGAATGTTACATCCAAAGTTCATACAAAAATATTGTGTTCAATCACAATGGCAAAAATCCCAGTCGTGGAGGAGGCCACCTTCAAACTAGTCACACCCATCATATCATCCAAACTGAAGCACTTATCAGGTTTAGCATCCTATTTCCCCAACCATGTCAACATCCTCTATCTTGCCACATTATTATCATTCTCATAAGTACTATCAACCCATGATCTTTCCAACAAAATCACCACCTCATGTGCGTTACACTTCTCCTCAAATTCAATATTCTCATCCTTCATTTCCTTCTACATCGCCACTAATAGTACCAGAAGGATTTGCACCATAGCACCAACCCACGAACATCACTTGCACTACCACTGTCAATAGTAGTGGACGTCCTCCACAACATCGGAAGTGTCCTTTCTTTAGACCTGACCATAGGAAGGGACCACATAGTTTTGAGACCACTACATCCTCCCACTTAGCACAAGTTCAACACTGTGGTGCATCCTTCTCCTCGAATCCAACACCTTGTGTTATCTTATTAGGGCCACCGATCAAAACTCCAACAACTATGGGGCCCAATGAATATAGCCACATAGGAAGACATACCAATCCTTGCATATCATCTTAGGATCATGGGTGTCATAGTGGATCAACTCCTTATCAATTAACCACATCTAATAACATGCCCCACTATGTCAACATTTATCAAGTGTGTGAACCCTAGTTTGGGACATTCCAACCACCACATCAAAAGACACCCAATGTGTTGGATATGACTAGGTCCCAATATTTCCAACATGCATGGATCCTAACCCTCCATTTATTAATTCTATCTATGATCAAAATTTTAGTTATGGGGGATATCCCCCATTCTAACAAACAAAATTAATGAATGTTTTTCCTTTTCTTTAATTTTACAATTTTTTTGTTTTCCAGTTTTTCATCTTTTAATTTTTTGTTTTATATTTTTATTGATTGGTTCATATTTTTATTTATTGTTTTATCTTTTTATCTTTTTATGGGTAATCTCATCTATGAATAAAACACTCATGTGACTCATTGGTTGAGGTGTTATTCTATGCTATCAAGTCTCGAGTAACTAATTATTTGGACAGCACACCCATCACATCCATCCACCCATTTTATTAATAAGAGGTTCTACTCTGAGTATGATGACATGTTTGTCATCAAGAACTTAAAAGTAATTTTGTGCTCATTATGCCTAGAGTGAAGAAGGATGGACTATGTAGGAATGGCCAGGGTGTGGCATCAAGGGGACTTGTGGATTCTCTTTGGTGACATCTGTAAGAGTTACCATGCAGCTTGGTTGTACTAATCTCCTTGTAAATCTAACAAAAATGGAAGTAAGAGTAGTAACAGCACTCAATAAAGAAACACAATTCTATTCTAGGGGATCTCACTAGAAAGACATGTACCCATGCCTAAAGGTAGGCGGCTTCTCTAGATTATGCATAAAAAAAGGGGAAAAAGTGTGCCAAAGTAGCTAGATAAAAATAAATATGCCACAAAGAAATTCCAAATCACTCCTCATTTGAACAAAACACCAAGTGATCGTATGCCTTGCTGTCATGATGCTCTTATGGTTTTTCATCATTGGATAAAACAATGCAATGTCACTAATCGAAGGAATGGACTTGGTCTTGATTTTGGAGCGATGGTCTAATGACACATTAATCACATCTATATTCAAGATTCATTGTTCCCTAGGTTAGTTACCTCATGTCCCAATCTCTGCAATCCCTTCTACAATTCATCCCATCTCGCTATTCATTTATTTGTGACTCATGTCTTGTGTAGCATTGAATTCATATCTCATCACGATGGTATCGACATGTGTGTGTCTTGTGCAACTGGTGGGGATTACATTTAAACCTTTTAGTTTCTATGGATATTTTTGGGTATAGTTATGCAAGGGCATGATAGGTAGGAACTTGCTTTAGGGAGGACCCACTTACGTGACTTTTGTAATATGTATTTTTTACACACCACCACATCATTTTATACCCTCTGAGTACTTCATTGCCGAATCTATTCTTTCCCTTGTTATCATTTTATCAAATGTTCCTCTAAACCATTACATGTTCTTTTATGTATATCACCTAAACAAATCAAGTCTGACATTAAAGTTTTAGGGAACATTTCTTGAAAAATTTTCTAACTCTAAAATCTCACTAAGAAAAGAATTCAATATTTATTATAGGCAATAAGTAAGGTATAAAATAATTGAACTTCTTTCAATAACCTTAGTAACAATTGATCTTTGTGTGATTATAGATGGCCCCTAAAAGAGGACAACAAGGAGGACATTCTCAAGGTGCAACTGAAAGCCCAAGGGGAGGTAGAGGCCAAGGACCTCATGCAGAACATGCGGAGTAGGAGGTACAATCATTCAACATCCATTAGGGAACTCCTATCACTTCACAATCTAGCCAAGAAAAAGGTGGAGAGGTTAGGGCCCGAGCCTACGAAGAGGAATGATAGCTATCTACGGCATGGCATGTCAAGGCCACTCAAGTGTTCCCACAGCTACCATGTCCATGGGAAGTGCCAACTCCATCAAATATTGGAACATCAAAAGAGGAGAAATGTTAGGCGCTTCTTTAACGGTATCAATCTTAGAAGCCTAGAGTGCAGGATAAAGGAAAGGCACCCATGGAGGAGCCACCACCACCTAGAACGACATGAGTTCCAGTAAATTTTGTAATTCTGTGTCTATGTCCCACTTTTGTTTTATTCAATCCCACACTGCAGCATGAATAAATTTCTAGCTAGTTAATAATCCAATACCTACCCACTGTATAATCAATTGTGCTTGCTCCTCACTTTCTTTAACTTAAGGACGAATTGTTATTCAGTTGTGGGAGTATGATGAATCATGGTTTTTCAGGTGCTGATATCAGACCCTTGTTAACCAGGTGCTAATATCAGACCCTTGTTAACCAGGTGCTGATATCAAACCCTTGTTAACCAGGTGCTGATATCAGACCCTTGATGTTAGACCCTTGATATTAGACCCTTGATATCAGACCCCCGATATTAGACCCTCGATATTGGGTACATGATATCATGGCCTCACTAGCAATATCAGATACACAATATCATGGTTCTTGTGTGAGCCTATAAATAAAAAATTGGGCACACGGGAGAGTCATAGGAAAAGTTAGTGTTAGAATAGAATATTTTTTATTCATTTTCAATTCCTCCCAACCCTTTCCCCTGTGCATGCCTACAGTGTGTTGATTATAATTGTACGAAACCTTTATTCGAGTGTGACATACTTGGACATGCACATGACCAGCAATAAAGATCAAGATTACTTCATCATTGTAGCATTCACCTAGTTTTAACTATTATTTGTTGCTTTCTTACTTAATATCTCTTTACCTTACTCTCCTATCCCTATTATTAAACATAGAACGAGTACAACTTAATCACAAGAATTTAAGTGTGACTACTTGGTATCCCAGTAGCATACCTAGGACATGTGCTTGGTAATCCTAGTAGTAGTACATGAGGTCCAAGATGTGTATGGATGATTAAGGATGGATGCTTGTCGTACTTAGGCTAGCTTAGACTCTCTTCACCTTTTCCCTCTTAGCTTAAAACAAAGTTATTTTTCATTGTCCCTAGGAGTAGCATAGTGATAGGAAACACATCATACACCTCACTCTGGACTAAATCATATGTGACAAAGCAAATACTAGTCTATATGGGAAGACAAGGAACTACGATCAATGAGTAACTATCTAGATACCACAACTAGCCCATCTATGAAGTTCAACAGGATCGTGCGTGAACACTCGTATTCGTATGGTTGAGTGTAGGGACACCTCGCCACTCCTCAAAGAGGATGGAGAGAAAGGTAAACCACCACTACCACCATGGTGTCTACCACCACATTTTTGTTCATTATGACCTCCATCCTTGGTTCCCTTGCCATTCTGATGTTTACCCAAGTCCCTACCTTGATTTTCGCATTTTCTTGAACTTGGTTTATGAATAGTCAATCACAGGTTTAGGGCCAAACCTACATTACCAATAATAGGGGGTGGAGAATCTTCATTCTGAGAACCTTCAAAGGGAGGATCCTCATTATCATCTTGATCTAGTAGTAACAAGGGATTAGTGAAATGTTTCCTCTTCATAGCCTCATGGTGCTTCTCCTAATGTCGATCTCGCTTGCATTTTTTTGCAGTGGGATGATAGTCTCAAGTGTCATAACCATTCACAATGTATTCCTTGTGAAGATCTAGAATGCCCAACTTTTTAAGTGTTTGAAATAGCATCCCAGGTACAGATCAATCAAGAGGCAAGACAATGTTGTCCTCCATATCACACCATCACAACTATTCATCCTAATGTATGATGAAGGTGAAGTTTCGTACATACTCATTTGGATGAGTATATACGACTTTGGACTTTTGTGAGACTAGTGGTTTGAGATATTCATGTTTGTGAGAAGAAGAAGAAATTTTGCAAAAAAAAATAAAATTATTAGTCTGCTTAGTAGTTATATGTCGTGTAAAAGTGATGTTGACCTTGAGTTTTTCCAAAAATATAAATAATATTCACTAATCTCATATAGCACACGTTTTAACAAACAAAGTCCTTAGCAATGGCACCAATGATGAGTAGCAAGGTACCCCTACATCCAACCATACAAATCACAAAGCGTTCATGCACAATCCAATCAAATTTCATGGACTTTACAATTTTTGATACACTAGTATTCTAGGAAGTGAACCTTGCCCTAAGGTCATTTGTTGTCTTCCCGATTAGACTTGTGAAGCATAATGGTATGGTTAAGAGTAATAAAGGCATATCATTTTTATCATTTTATGTTTTATGTTTTTGGGTGCTTAAAGAGAGAGAGAGAGAGGATAGAGTAATTTAATGACTAATCTAAATTAACTAACTAATTGGTCTCTAACTAATCCTAACATAAGCATTTGTTTCCTACTTTTTGTACACATCCTAAACCCATGTATCCACTGCTGGGTTACCAAGTGCTACACTTTTGGATGCACCAAGCACTAACATTCCTGGGATTACCAAGCAAATACTTGTTACACTCGAACCAATCATACTTATGTATTTAATCTATCTAGCTTATCTCGCTTAATTATCTTAATTAGCTTTATTACTAGAAAATATTAAATAAGTAATTGAAAACATCAAATGCATGAATGAAATATTTAATCTATCCCAAAATGCTACAAGGTTTATCAAAAAGCTCATCTTTATTGCTGCATACACTGTCATGCTCAAGTACAATAATGCTCAAATAAAGATTTGTACACTCAATGATTCTTGTTGCGAGTACTTAAGAAAATATTATAACTCTTAAATGGGAAAACTACAAGAGCTCTGCAACTACTAAAACAAGACATGTCATAAATGTAGCTAATGAGCTCGTATTTATAGGCAAAAGTAGACCCTATGTTAATAAGGCCTAGTTGACACATGAAATGATGCATTAACAAGGCCATGTTCATGGGGCCCAGTTGACAAGGCCTGGTCAATGTAGCCAACCATGACTCATCAATTCATGAAGTAAAAAATCTATAAAATCAACATCTTCCCAAGTTTCAACAAAATCAAAAATATAAAAGCTATTAAAGAAGCTAATCTTATTCAAAGAGACAAGTTTATTTGCAATTCCACCATCAATGTTAAGAAATCCACACATTAAAGAAACTATACAGTTTTTGAGTAAATTTTGGAATATTACTTATTTGTAATTACTACCATATTACTAGCATTTAGTTATGCTACAAAATCGTATCCACAAGAAACCTCAACCATTTTCCATCATTCAATCATTTTTTGCAAGGGGATTGTAGCGACAGAAATTGTCAATGGCTAGAAACACCGAGAGGTCTTCAGGTGCATAGCCTAACCCCAAATCCATGTGAGCGCCATGCTGGAGAAAATGGATTCAAGCTTCCCTGGATGGTCTTGTCAATCTAATAGGGACTTAATAGGTGTATAATAACCCTTTTGCAAAAAATAATTTTAAATGTAAGACCTAATGGTAAAATAAAAGAAAACGTAATATGCATAGTAGTAGAAATGTGCTAAAGCATGTAATAGAATAGTAAACATGATTGAATGCTTTACAATGCTAAAAAATAAATGCTGTAATCAGAAAAAAAGAGAGTTTGGATAAGAAGATACACTGCCCCAAAAAAAAGGGTACAGGTATACAGAGTGTACAATAGGCACAGTAGGAACACAATCATAGCCTTGGTGGTGTTGGGCCATGAAATTTGGTGCTCACTATGATAAACTATGCCTGTTGGGTCGGTAGTCATAATGTACTACACAATGTTCCACTTGGCTACAATGGGGTTGCAATGTACCATGCGGTGTAGTAGTGCCTCTTTGTCAGTGTAGTGTGCTCTGGGTCTCATTCACGCAAAGAGCTAGGTCCCAAAATGCCAAAATGCTAAATGCCTTGCTGGTAAATAAATGGAAACCTCCTTTCTTTTTTCCCCAAACTTTTTCAAAAGAGGATACAAAGGTATATATAGGGCTAGGGTTAGCCCAAAATGTGGATCAGGTGCCACATGGCAATGCAGTGGATGTTACATTGTAGCATCGGGTATTGCACTGTAGCGCTACGCTATGCACTGTAGTGCTACGCTACGCACTGTAGCGCCAGGTATTGCACTGTAGCGCTACGCTACGCACTGTAGCGCTATGCTACATAGCGTAGTAGGGTGTTACACTGTAATGCTAAGCTACACTATAGTGCTACACTATGCTACACTACATAGTGTAGAAGGGTGAAGAAAGTGCCATCGTTCTAACACTTAGAAAAATCTTGCAAATCTGGTAGTTGGTGTTGTGCAATGCTACACTACGCTACATAGCGTAGTAGGGTCTAAAAAGTGCCATCATTCTGACACTTATAAAATTCTTGCAAATCTAGCAGTTAGTGCTATGCTACGCTACATAGTGTAACAGGCTATTATAGTGTAGTGCTACGCTACACACTATAGCGCTATGCTACGCTGTAGTGCTACACTATGCACTATAGTGATATAGTATGCACTGTAGCACTACACTACATAGCATAGTAGGGTGTAGAAAGTGCCATCGCTCTGACACTTAGAAAAATCTGTAGTCGAGATGCCAAGACCCGAAATTTTCTGGTGTTTCAA
Source organism: Gnetum montanum (assembly GCA_015680685.1). NCBI lineage: Eukaryota > Viridiplantae > Streptophyta > Gnetopsida > Gnetales > Gnetaceae > Gnetum > Gnetum montanum. Next base: position 79,905 of record MNCI01027477.1, read on the forward strand.
TGGCATCTCTTTCTTGACGTCTAGAGGAGTGGCCTGAAAGACGTTGAGAAAGAATTATAAAACACCACAACAAACATGTCACCAATGTCATTTATCAACATAAGATCGGATGTCATTTTACCTTACTCAAGAGTGTTATGGGAATAAGGTTATGTTAGGGGACATGGGGTATAGGCAATGCTAGGGAGATGAAATTTAAATGGTGGGAATGAAACGCAAATAGTGGATCATGATGTTAGATGCAAATTTAACACAGCTTATGATGATCATGGCATGAAGTAGCTTGCCCCTGAAATGTTGACCTTTCGTCAGAGTACTCATGGGAGGGTCAAAGTTGATCCAAAGATGGGCCAATCATTGTTGATTGATTTGTTCTTGTGAGGTGAACCTTCTTTGGGTTTGGCTTACTACTGAATGCTAGATGCAAGTTGGCCATTGAGAAGATGGGCTTTATTTTGACACATCACATTGCATCTATAGGATAGATGTTTCCTCCCAGGGATGATTCATGTTACATCTGCTTAAGCCTTTACCATGCAACAAAGGCACCCCACAGGATGAATTATGTTACATCAACCATGGGTTCTATAGTTGATGTGAAGGGAATTCCATGTGTGTCATAGTGCATATGCATCAAAGTGTGAAATCATGGGTATGGGGAGGACAAGAGGATATTGGAATCAAGAATTGGATATGCATAGGCTGTAATAGGGATGAGGGGGATTTGCACTCTTGAGTGGCTCAACTAGTCCCGTCATGCACATCAAAACAATGTGGTGACTTGTCGTTGCGATGAGATGCACCTTTGCACGACTATCTCCAAGGCTTTGTCCTACAAACACAATTTAGAGAGGACAAGAAAACCACAAAATGTGAAATGCAAGTGCAAATGCTAGAGGTGAAGGTGCTGCAAGTGTTGGATGTGAAGATGTCGTGAAAGTGTTAAATGTTGTGCCAGTTGCAAGTGCTCAAGAAGCCAATGAAGGTGCCAGGGTGATGATGTTGTAAGTGTTCCCAAGGCAATGGCAAGTGTTTGGATCAGATTAGCTACATGCTAGTTTAAAGTCCTGGCAGACTATGATGTGCTAGTTTATAGTCCTAGCAGATTGTTGGATGTTAGTTTAATGTCGTAGAGGACAGTGGATGTTGTGCCAGTTTATAGTCATAGCAGACTGTCTATACCAGTTTATAGTCATAGCAAACCATCTATGCCAGTTTATAGTCATAGTGAACTGGTGCTTACCTTGCTTGTATAAGGTGTAATGCTGCATGCGTAGTCATGTTGTGTGCCCACAAGATCCTGCAAAAATCAACTAGAAAGAAAACAACATCAAGAAACACCTATTGTAAACAAGGTTAAATTGGATGAATGAAAGGAAAGCAATGAAAAAAGTGATAGTTTTAGACCATTTCGGATCATAGGCTAGTTTAAGACCTTTTCAGGCCATGCATTTTTGTAGTTTCATGTTTTATTTTTCGATGTTTGATGTTTTTTCAAATGCAATGTGTAAACTAAGTTGATGAATGTGTAAAAAAAGAAAAATGTGTGATCTAAGTGAGCGGGCAAAATGTAAATGCATAGGCTAGTGAAATGTAAATACAAGTCAAAAATGCATGGCAAGTAGAGGAAAAGGGTAGGCAAGCATCTAGCACATTTTTAGCCAAGGAAAAGTCTTAGTCATGTAGTTGCTTCCTAACCAGGCATGGATTAGGGAGTGTGCAAGGCTTAGGATCCTCTTGGAAGCTATTAGCTTCAATTGTTTGGGTTTGTTAGCCTTAGGCACTCCATTGGTTGTTATAGGTGTACCATCAAGAAATTTTTCTTCTAAAACTTGCACCATGTCTATGTTGTGGATAGTCGAAGAGGGAGCGTTATCACCATGGATGATAACTTGACCACCTTCCTGTGGAAGGTGGATTTCTTGGTGGATCGGAGAGGAGATGATCCTTAGTTATGCTAGCCAAGGCTTGCCTAGAATCATGTTGAAACTTGGCATCTCTTCAATGACAGTGAAATTTCCACTAGTGGGGAATTTCTCTCCTGCGACAAAGGCTAAGTTGATTATACCCCTAATTGTGACACATGATCCGTTAAAGGATTTTAGACATGTGTTTTTGGTTAGCCTGATTTCATCTGCTAAGACTAGCTTGTCAATGATGGAGTACAAGACTACATTTTTTCCTGCACCATCATCGACATGCACTCTACGGATTATGCACTACCTAACACATACGCTAATTGACAGCCGAGCTATAGTAACTTCCCCTCATTCGAGGTTGACTTTAATTTCATTATCATAGAATACTAGGGATGTTGAACTCGATTCTTGTGATGTAGGGGGCAACATCGTTGCACGTATGGATGCCTCATCTGTAGGGATGTCCTCTATAATAGGAATGGAGGTCAAGATCTTGGCCAATGCTTGGCAGTGAGCAGATGAAGTCATGACCAAGTCATATAAGCTCAATGTTGTATTTTTTTGCTTGAGTGCTTGTTTTACCTGGGTTAATGTAGCTATAAAGTCCTTGTCATTAGCTATTGTGTTGGCTTTCACTTCCTCCATGTGGCTTGAGAGATAGATCTCTTGGGAGGGGAACTTGGGCTTGGTTTGCTTAGCCTTCTTGGGGGTAGGGACCCCAACGTTCAGTTGTTGTTTACTGGTTGTGGTCTTTGCTTCGACCATGGGGGTTACAAGGTGCCCATTTGTCCTCTTACATTGCCATTTGGTGGGCCTACCCGAGTTGCTAGTGGGGTCAACCATTGAAGGAGGAGGGATCGCGATGTTGCCCACTATTGGGCTTCAAGTAGGTAAGGGCCAACACGTTGTGGCACCCTTATGACAAATAGTAATTTAGGCAGAGTTGTTGTATGGTCAACTTGTTGTGGCACCTTGATAACAAAAGGTTTCTTAACAGTTGTTGTTGTATCATGCCAATTTAATGTCTTAGAAGATGGTGGCTATGGATACTTGACCACAAAGGGTGCTATTGGCACTCGAGATGGCACTTTGATAACAAAGGAATGCCTCTTGCTTGTGGAGGTGGAGGGGACCCTTGCCTTGCTAGGAGACACACGGATCACAAAAGGTTGTTGCATAGGTTTAGACTTACCACTTATGCTAATGGAATTTATGACATAGGAGGCATCATCTCTGTTGGATTGACTCACTGTGTTAATCACTAGTTGGCCACATTCTATCATTCTCTGCAGGTCATCCTGCAAAGCACAATAGTTGTATGTACTATAATCAGCCAATTGGTGGTAATGACAGTATTGATCCAGCTTGAAGTGTTGTGGAACTAGGGGCTCATTTGGCACTGCTAAAGCAGGGTTCCTTAGTAGTTTGTAGTACCAATCATGTTTTTGGTAGGTAACTACCAATACATGTTTGTGTTGTATTTTCCTAGCTTTCAAGAGTTACTCTAGTAGTTCAGAGGGTTGCACCGATAGTGGTGTATACTTTGAGCAGTCTTTGGGTTGAAAGTTGGGTCTTGCGGTAGCCCCTATCAATGTAGGTGAGTTGGTGCCAGAGTTGGTGGTTTTGTCAGCTAGGGCCTTAGGCTGCTTAGCTATCAGGCCCTGGTTGGTTGCTTTTGTGCTTGTGGTTACTGTTATCACTAATGTGTTCTGCTTGCAAGCATGTTGGTTTCTGTAGGCCACATAGGCTAGATCATTGCTAGCTTGTGATGCTTCCTCTATGCCTTTTGCTTGGGAAAAGGCTTGGCTAAGAGACTTCAGGGCTAGATAATACAGTTTGAACTTGATGAAGTCATTCACTACACCTTTGAAGATAGCTAGTAGGTGTGTCTCTGCTAAAGGTTCATGAATTTCACTCAATGTAGCATTCCAACATTGGAGGAATTTTGGCATGGGCTCTAGAGGCCCTGTTTAACTTGCATAAGTTGGTCAAAGGTTGCTTCAGGCTTTAGGTTGTACCTGAAGTGTGTCACAAACTGGCTTATGAGATCCTCCAAAGAGGAGATTGAGGCCTTGGGGAGTGTGCGATACCAGTCCAATGCCTTACCAGTGAGTGACATGGGGAACACGTGCATGATGGTGTGTGGCCAAGCTTGAAGGAGTAGGCATTCATATAGAAATGTTGCCAAGTGTGCATTAGGATCCCCTTCACCATTGTACTTGGTAAATTGGGGTAGTTGGACCCCAGTTGGAAGAGCTAGACATGGTACTGTAGGACTTATGGGGTCATCTTGGTAGAAGTCCACCACCTTGATGGTGTGAGAGGAGGTAGCCTTAAGTTAGCTGATCTCCTCCATCAAGCTTTGCATTAGTTGGAATGCCTAATCCAGGCTTAGAGATGTGCTAGCTGGTTGCATTAGCTAGGCTTAGGTTGATTGCATAACATAGGGAAGAATTGTTGATTGTGAAGTTTTCCAGTTTAACGTTGTAGCGGATGGGTGTTTCCAGTTTAACATTGTAGTAGACAGCTATTGCCAGTTTAACGTTGTTGTGGATAGTTGCTGATGTATTGGCTAAGTGATGGGTGCAGTTATTGAAGTGGGCCACACATGGATGGGTTGGATGGACACCGCAGGCACTGATGAAAAAGTAGGATGTAGGATTCTTGAGTTGTTTGGGGCTGGGAGGTGGCCCCTCCATGAGCATAGTGCTGGGAAACTACATTAGTTGCTTGCGAGAAAGGCTGCATTGGCATGGTCACTATCTTAGAGGAGATGGATGGACCAAATCGAGGGGCTATACTAGGGAGTGGTTGTTGAAAGATAGTGTGGAGGGGGCTCTCATGCTTCGAGTGGGCCTCAAACTCATCTTCCTCTTTTTTTGAGGCTTCCTTGTAGGTTGTCCTTGCATCATGCTTGTTTTCATAGATGATTTGGGACAACAACTGGTGGTAGGACTCTGTGAGTGGGATTATGTCAAACAAGGAGGGGTTGTACTCCTGTCCGTTTTGGTGGATTCGTTCGTAGTCTTGTTTTGCCTCTAAATCGAGGTAATGCATTGGTAGTCTTGCTTGGATTTTGGCACAAAAAAAATTGTATTGTTCATGGCTTAATGCAGCATGCTTTGGCTAGACTATGGTATCAAATGTGTTAGACACCAACGTGGAAGGTTGATCTGGATTCATATTCACAAATCTGGTTTTGAGAGTTGCTAGTTGCAAAAAATGGCTAACTTTGGAAACAACAGAAAAATGACTATGTCTATCAATAGCAGGGAAATGGAAAAGTATAGAAATATAGAAAATGGCTAAGTGTAATAATGCAAAGAAAAAAAATGCTAAGTATGAAAATGCAGAAAAAATGCTAAGTATGAAAATGCAGAAAAAAATGCTAAGTCTGACAACTACTAGAAGATGGCCCTGTACCACCCTACTCCGCTGCATGTAGTGAACAAGTCATAATAGTTAAAAAATGATACTTTACACAAACTTAGATCTACCCTCCTTCTACCGCCAAAAAACTATAGCGATAGAAAACGTTGGTGGCTGGAAACACCGAGAGGTCTTCAGGCGCATAGCCTAACCCCGAATCCGTGTGAGGGCGGTGCTGGAGAAAACGGATTCAGGGTGCCCTGGATGGTCTTGTTAATCAAATAGGAACTTAATAGGTGTATAATAACCCTTTTGCAAACAATGACTTTAAATTTAACACCTAATGGTAAAATAAAAGAAAATGTAATGTGCACAGTAGTAGAAACGTGCTAAAGCATGTAACGGAACTAAACACGATTGAATGCTTTACAATGCTAAAAAATAAACATTGTAATCAGATAAAAAGAGAGTTTGAATAAGAAGATGCACCACCCTAAAAAAAGGGGTATAGGTATATAGAGTGTACAATAGGTACAGTAGGAACACAATCACAGCCTCGATGGTGTTGGGCTATGAAATCTATTGCTCACTGTGATAAACTGTGCCTGTTGGATCGGTAGTCACAATGAACTGCACGATGTTCCACTAGGCTACAATGTACCATGTGGTGTAGTTGTGCCTCTCTATCAGTGTTGTGTGCTCTGGGTCTCGTTTGCCCACCGAGCTAGGTGCCAAGATGCCAAAATGTCAAATGCCTTGCTGGTGAAGAAATGGAATCCTCCCCTCTTTTTTCCCCACCGTTTTTCAAAAGAAGGTGTAGAGGTATTTATAGGGTTATGGTTCGTCCAAAATGTGGATCAGGTGCCATGTGGCAGTGCAGTGGATGTTACACTATACTGTTACGTTGCACTGTAGCGCTACGCTATGCACTGTAGTGCTAGGTATTTTACTATAGCGCTATGCTATGCACTGTAGCACTAGGTATTGCACTGTAGTGCTACGCTACGCTACATAGCATAGTAGGGTGTTACACTATAGCAGTACACTATGCACTGTAGCACTACACTACATAGCATAGCAGGGTGTTACACTGTAGCGCTACACTACACTGTAGTGCTACGCTATGCATTGTAGCGCTACACTATGCTACACTACATAGCGTAGTAGGGTGCAGAAAGTGCCATCGTTCTGACACTTAGAAAAATCTTGCAAATTTGGTACTTGGTGTTGTGCTATGCTATGCTACGTAGCGTAGCAGGGTCCAAAAAGTGTCATCATTCTAACACTTATAAAAGTCTTGCAAATCTGGTAGTTAGTGCTATGCTACTCTACGCTACGCTACATAGCATAGCAGGGTGTAGAAAGTTCCATTGCTCTGACACTTAGAAAAATCTACAGTCGAGATGCCGAGACCCAAAATTTTGTGGTGTTTCAGGGATGTTGAAACTTGAAAACTTGCTTTTAGAAATATTTACTCCCAAGATGTATAGTCAAACTTAGAACTTTATAACTTAACAATATCCATTAGAATCGAACCCAAAACTCTAACCTTTCAAAGGAGAAGTTTTACTACTAAGCCAACACCTTATTATAGAAAATACAATACATTACAAGTATTATATAATAATATAATAATAGTATTGTAATGGTCAAGACACTCATCTCTTAATTAGGAGCCTATGAATTTAATTCTTACCTTGCTTATAAGTATAATAGTAGTGGAGTAACCTTGTAATGGGATACTCTTATTAGTGGGTCACATCTACCTTGCTCTAGAAAGAAGGTTGCACTCTCTATTAGTCCTTATGTCCATTTCTCAGTCTAAGAAAAAAATGAAAAAAAAATATCATATAAGCATGCTCCATGAGATTGAACTTGCAACTTTCAATAATTAGGTGTTAGTCTAGTGGTAAGACTCTTGATTTAACATCTCCAAGTAATGGGTTTGATTTTTGGTAGGTAATTTTGAGTTATAAAGTTATAATTAAATTATATTACTATTCTTTTAGGGTTCCAACATGTTCACCTTCCCCCCTCCCCTTTTCTAAACTTGCAACTTGCACATCACAACAACAAGCTCTAACCAAATAAGTAATATATGTTAGCCTAGTACTACGAGTCTTGGCCTAGTAATCCTAGGTTATAGGTTTGATTCACATAAGTAGCACTGTACTTCAAGCCAGGTATTATTCCTTTTTTTTCTTGTGCTTGTTAAGTTAGGCAATGCTTCAATGGTGCAATGTGTCCTAGATGTAGGATCATTTATACGTAAGTAACAATGAGGTGTTAGCCTAGTGGTAAGACTCTTGCCCTAGAAACTCTGGGTCATGGGTTTAATTCCAATGGGCAATATTGAGTTATAAAGTTCTATGTTAACTATATATCTTCAGGTGTACCTATGTTTTAATTATTTTAGGTTTTGACACCTCATTTTTATACATAAGCATGTAATGTCAATCATTTGTAAGTGAACTCCTAATTTTGATGTTCAATTTGAAGAATATGCTAAAGTTTCAATCTTGCAAATCAACAATTTCTGTTATAGACACTCAAAAGTTTTATTTCAAACCTCTTTTTTTTTTTTTTTTGCTAAATTTGAATCATAAAATAAATTTCAATTGATTTGAAGTTTCATAGGCTAATTGAATCTAGAACAAGCTATCCAATAAGCATAATATTAGCCCAAAAATCATCTGGATCATGTAGATATCGAAAGAATATAAGAAAAAAAAATAATATTTCTCAACTTGGTCACCCACATCATCTAATATATTGTGCTACCAAAAATTTGCAAAAGTAAAAAATATTTTTGAATCTTCTTATATCGAACAAATATCTACAATCGGTATTAGAGCCAAGAATGAAGCCATGGGGAATATAAACAAGAATTTTCTAGCATGTTCCATTATCTATGATGATACAAAAAATTTCTTGGTATGGCAAAAATTAATACAAATGTTATTGAATTTTATTGATGTTTGGAGTATCCTGGACAAAGGTAGTGAAATTCTTAAAACATTAAACAAAAATCTAGAAAATAAATTCAAGAAAATAATTAAAGAAGAACTAGCAAAAGGTATTATATGCAATTTAGTGTGTGGATGAGAAATGTAATTTCAAAATTGAAGACTAGCAAGGAAATGTGGCAATTCATCCAAGAAAAATATAAATATGAGGGCATAATTCAAAAAAAATTAGAAACTACAATAAATCAAGGAAGGAAAGCTCATACTCACAAAACGAAGAAGAATGCAAACAAGGGGGATAAATCAAAAACTTCACAACACAAAAATTTAGAAGAGAAGCAAAGTAAGAAGTCAAAAATTAGAGGTCCAACACCATAAAAAAATTAAGAAACTAATCTTTCATGCATTTTACCATTCAAATAAGTAGCTATTAGAAATAGTTTGTGTAAATCACGTGACTTCAAGAATTGATGACTTTACCAATATATCATTTAGAAAAGGCCTTGGAAAGCTATATTTTGAAGATGGTAGAGAACTCCAAATTCTTGGAAATGGTACAATAAATATCAATATGAAATATGGAAATTATTTTGAAATAGAAATTGTATTTTATGTTTCAAATCTTAAAAAATCCTTGTTATCAATTGGCCAATTGACAAATGATGACTATAAATTAGTATTTGATTAAAACACATTCATCATTTATGATGAAAATAATATGAAAGCCAAATTTGACATGCTTAGTGATGAGAAGCAAGGTACCCCTACACTTAACCATATGAATACAAGCATATACGCGTGATCTAGTCGAACTCCGCAGACAGAATAGTTGTGGCACCTAGACAATTATACATTGATCACAGTTCGTTGTCTTCCCACCTAGACTAGTATTTGCTTTGTCACATATGGTTTAGTCCAAAGTGAGGTGTATGATGTGATTCTAAACTAGGCTACTCCTAGATACAATGGGAAACAATCTTGATTAAGCTAATAAGCAACATAAAGTAAAATCTAAGCTAGCCTAAGTGTGATGAGCATCTATCCTTAATCATCGTATACATCTTGGACCTCGTGTACTACTTCTGGGATTTCCAAGCACATATTACTTGAGAAATACTAGATAAACTACTAGGTTACCAAGTAGTTACACTTAAATATTCATGATTAAGTCGTACTCATTCCGCATTAGCAATAGGAAGTGTAATTGATGATAAAGGAAATATTAATTAAATAGACAACAATAAATAATTAACAATTAAAGTAAATAAAAGCTAAGTAAATAAGAATGAAAGTGAGAGTAATTAATTGCTAAGTAGACTATGGTCTAATCTAGCCTAACACAAGTAATCGTTCCCACTTCCTGGACACATCCTGAACTTCATGCACACACTACTGGGCTATCAAACACTAGTCGTTTCTAAGCTACCAAGTGTCACATGTATGCTCGAAGGGGTCATGCTTGTGTAATTTAATGATTTACTTAATTGATCAAAACGAATTATTGTGCTAATAACATAAATGTAAAGTGCATAAAATAAAATAAAATAAAGTAAATGCATAAGAAAATAAAATAAAAGAAATGTGTAAGAAAGAAAATCTCAAGTGCTACAAGGATGAATCAAAGAGCTCATATTTATTGCCAACACAATGGTGTGCTCAGGTACATCAATGCTTGAATAAAGATCCATCCACACTTAAACCTCCTACTGCAGGCACTTGGAAAATATTCTAACTTTCAAATAGATTGCAAGAGTTTCACTACTTGACTCCTAAAAGAATTCCCCTCAATTCTGCGCCTGGGCACTGTATTTATAGACTTGGGAGTAACTTCTCTAATAATTAGATTAACCCCTCTAATAATTAAAATAACTGCTAGAGTAACTACTAGAGTAATGGCTTTAATAATAACCACTTTAATAATTAGAGTAACAACTTCATCATACCCCCACGATTGAATGAAAACTCATCCTCGAGTACAAAAAAAGAGGAACAAGTTCTTTACAAAATATATTAGGGGGATGTGGAGTTATTTGACTGACATGCAAAGTGACATAGAGAAAATAGACAAATACAGAAGTGCCTAAGCATACAGTATTACAATTACATACAAAATTAATGTTCATGACAATTAGGAAAGAACACCAATGAATCCAAAGGACATCCAACCCCTCTTGGCAATAGAAGAATGAGGGAGAGGTAAAAGAGATCCAGCAGTCATGAATAATCTCTTGTGTGTGATATGGTTTCATCCTCCTTAGTGACGATAGTCCTGCTCCCAATCCATACTTCCCACTACAATCATAACAAAACCAAGGATTAGTATATATAGTACATAAATAATGGTTGGATACCTTGTCTCGTCGATGATTTTATCTAGCCAAGTTGTGATTGTGATAGATGCTTACTTGATATTGTTAGTGGAAAGACTGATGAATGGGTTAAATAATAGAAACAATCCATACAATTTAGAGAGCTTGACACAAGGAGTAGTGGAAAGAGGGTATTCACAACAATAAAAAGAAATTCATTACAAATAGTTGTGAAGGTGCATACAATTTGGATGACATGAATGGGGCAAATAAAAAGAATTTGATTGTAACAATGTCTAAGGGTAAAGAACTTAATATAACCAAACCAAAAGATATGCATGTCGGTCCTCCCTAAAGTAGGCACAGGCCTTTTATGCCCTTGCATAACTTCAAACCAAGCAGTCCATGGGCTCCATGGATGATTAATGATTATAGAAAGTTAAGTGAGAAAAATTGAAAGTAACTAACTGAGAAACCAGACATGTCAAACTAGAACATTGAATTAAAACATGAAACTGGCAGTGAGTTGAGACATGGAAATCATAGATGGATGACAAAGAGAGTGGAATGGAGTTCCTAATTATGGTCACATACAGTCCCTTGTGCAGTTTGTGATTAAATGACTTGGTAGGATCCATCCTCAGTCTAGATCAAAACCAACCACTTTTAGTGACTTTGCATCAACATTCTAAGGCAAGTGCATCCCCTAAGACACAATAATGCTTCCACAAAACAACCACCATTCCAAATAGGAGAGAAGTTAGGAAGTGTGAAAGGGCCTTAATTAGAGGAGACAAGACAAGTCTCATAACCAGTGCTTGTAGCCCTTTTATTTGGTCTAAGGGGTGTGCTTTGAATTCCCATGCTGTTGTTTTTTTCTTTTCTTTTTTCTTTTTTTTTTGAATGGGAACCACACCATGCAAAGACCCATGCATTTTTTTCTTTTTTTGCATTTATTTTTTCTAAGGGGTATGCTTTGAATCCTCATCTTTCTCTCTATTTTTTTTATGATGAGGACCACACCATGCAAGGACTTATTTAACTTCTAATGAAGTGTTCAGTTGATACATCAACTTGGCCACGTTAACAGAGCCTCATTGATGCGGCCTCATTGACATGACCCCGTCGACGTATCCCCTCATGCGTTAATGCGACCCCATTAATGTAGAGTCTATCTCTTACTATAAATATGCGTGCACCCATAGCATTTATGGCATCTTTTGGAGTAGTTGTAGCTAAAATCTTGCAATTAGTTCCTGTAAGAGTTAGAATAGTTTCCAAGTGCCTGCAGTAGGTGTGAGAAAGGTGTATGGCTCTTTATTCAAGTGCTAATGTACCTAAGCCCATTGGTGTGACCAGTAATAAAGATGAACTTTTTAAGCATTTGTTGAAGCATTTGGATTTAATCACTTAAGCATTTTAATAGTTTAATATTTTAATGCTTTAATAATTTTAGAAGCTTTTATTGTTATCATTTTACAGTTATTATCCTTTCATATTTTATGAGAACCATAGCCACGACCATCTTGAACATAAATTAAAATCTTGGTAACCTAGTGATGCTTAACATCTGGTAACCCAATAGTGATTAGGGTATGCTCAAGATGTGCACGGAAGATGGGATCAGTTACTTATGCTAGGGAGAGTTAAGCGATAGGATAGAATAATTATAGATTACACAAATTTTCATTCCCTACAATTAAAGAATTAGACTTTAAAAGATAAAAAAAACCAATAAAAATCAATTTGCCTCAATCTCACTTAACCATCGCTTTAGAACACCACAAGTGAGGTTGGGAAGACAACGACTATTCTAACTAGGTCTTGCTGGCTAGAGTTCAGTGTATGCAAGTGCTTGCAATCTGCAGAATTCAACTGAGTCATGTGTGAACACCTGTGATTCATATGGTTGGGTGTAGGGGTACCTTGCTGCTCATCATTGGCACCGTTTCCAGGGAACTATTAGTCTTACATGTGCTATCTAGTCTTACCAAGATCATCACTCACTTCATTGCAATGGACCCAAGATAATGAAATCTACGCACGCTAGGTGGTTTAAGTAAAACAATAAGGCACATCAGTTTAGTTGTTAGCTAACATCAAAATGTCTTCTTCTCATAGGTGAGATGGATCCAACCCACCAATGCCGCAGGAGTGTCGGGTGGTATATGTACATCCAGACGAGTATATCCCCAACTTCACCTTTATTCTACATCAGGATGAGCACCTATGATGGCGATACATGGAGGGTAACATCATATTACCTCTTGATCAATCAGCTCCTAGAATGCTACTTCAAAACATTACTAGACTAGGCATTTAGGATCACAGTGTAGAATACATAATGAAGGATCATGACTATCGAGATTATTTTCCAACTGAGGCATAATGTGTGCAAGATCGGCAATAGGCGGAACACCATGAACACTTAAAGAGGAAATAGTTCAGTAACCCTTTGTTCTTGCAGAACTCGCATGACGATGAGGAACCTATTTTTCATGATTCCCATTCAGCCAAACCTTCTTTGATGTATTAAATCATCTAGTCCATTGTCCAAAGGAAATAATCAAGTGACCAAGAGCACCAAGATGATGAAGGATTGCACAAGAAAGATCATCATCAAAGTAGAGGAGGAGATCAACACCATGGCAATGGTGGTTCTCCTTCCTCTTCTCCATCTTCTTGTTCCACCATGTCTTCACCAAGTTCTGACTTCAATCGCAACCGTAGTAGAAAAGATCAAGGTGATGGTGATTGAAAAGACCAATAGGATCGCAAGGACCAACAGGGATGATGTGAGTAAAAGCATGACCAATCACATGAGTCTCACCATCAAGAAAGGAGAGTTAGCCAAAATTGTCACAGAAATCATGGCCAGCAACAAGACTATGACTCGGATGAACCACTGTTAGCTACTCAAAGCATGCTTAACATAGCTAAGGTGGTTTAAATACCTAGTAGGCACTTGAAAGATAGTCAGATCAAGCACCTTAACATGAGAAATATCCCCAGATTTGAATGGGGATACAATTGTGATCCACCAACTTACTTGAAAGCATTCCATGATGCTTATACCCTACAAAACATAGACAATGATTGGCAAAAACTCAAGCTATTCCCCCGAACAATCATCAAGGAAGTGGAAAGCTGGTACCATTCTTTGGAGCCGAAATAAATTAGGAGATGGAGTACAATGCTGCAAATTTTCAATGATAGGTATCAAACCTACTTTAGAGTGGCTAACCTGAGATGATAAATCCAAGGGTGGAAATAGGGTGGTCATGAACCCTTGAATGCAGCCATGGGTAGATATTACTCATTGTTACACTAATGCCCTTGTCATGGCTACTCTTAGCAGGAACAGCTCCACCATATCATAGATGGGCTTCGCTTTGAAACAAGAAAGACCTTGGGCATATATGCTCAAGGATGGCTATTTGAATTGAGGGCCCATCAGCTGTAACATCTCATTGAGAAGATGGCCAAAGAGGAAGGGGAATTAAGGAAAAAAGAGAGTGCAGAAGAGTATAATCAATACTTTTCCATCTGAAGGAAGGAAGCCCAATTTTGTGAAAAGGAGGAAGAATCACCACTGGATGCAGTGGTGAACCAAAAAACCTTGCACATACAAAAATTTGCCTTTGAAATTCTAGCCAAGGTTGACAAGATGTGGGACTCTTTGAATGAAAGGTTCCAAAGCATCCTAAAACTCATAGAGGAATCCAAAGAAAAAAGTAATGAACAAGATCAACAAAGGAGAAGAGAAGCTAAACATGCCTACCATAAAGGTAAGGGCAAAGTTGCAATGGTAGAATGGGTTGCAGACTCTGACACAAAGGAGGATGATGAATGTGACATATGCCAGTACAAACATCCTAAGGGGTGTTTCCCGATGGTGTCACATCTACAAGAGTCTAGGGTGTATACGATAAACCCTCGTTTGGCAAAAAATCAAACACCCTGAAGATTTTCTGATCTATAAGGCAATCCCATGCAGTTCCAACAGCTACAAGGATATTATCCTAGTCGCAACCCTACGAGTATTATCAGTAATGAAAACATCCACAATCATGGGGGATGCCGCCTCCAAGGCAATAGTACCCTTACGATAGTCAAATCCTTATGGGTACTATTTTCAGCAACCTATCTCCCAACGGGACTCTTCTAGTTATGTGAAATTTCAAACTCATTACAACCCCCTAGAATACTTTCAAACATAGTCTCCATCACCTTGGGGGATAACCCACATCTATACTATCCTATGTTACCTTCTCTACCATCTCTACTCATCAACCCCCCACTCAGCTACCTCTTGCTCCACCTATGTAGGGAGAGATACCACCATAGCCATAGCAACGCAACGCCATGAGGGCTATCAACTTACAATTATCATCTCAATCGAGTGGACTAAAATAAAAACCATGGAAATGCCCTTTCTTCTAGCCCAATATCCCTAACATACCCTCACATTCACCTATGGCCAATGCCTCTAAACCTCCAATCACCTCCGCTATTCAACCCTTCAAGTAACCTTCAAGCCAAATACCCTCCATAGTACAAACTATCATGCTCACACACGCAGTGATGTATTGGATAAAGGTAGGTCATCTTCCTTAGAAGTTGACTGATCCAGGGAGTCCCCTCATATACCTTCAAGTGGCAAGAAATAAGCCATGCAAAGCTCCATTGGATTCGAGGTTAGGTGTCAATTTGATTTCACACAATATGTAAAAGGCTTGGAACCTTTCCTCAATGAAAAAAAGCAACATTTAGCTCGAGTTCGAGGACCAATCCATGACTTTATCCTTGGAATTGGTAGAAGATATCGTAACCACTATTTGTGGGTGGTCTTATCCTACTAACTTCCTAGTCATCTGGAGTGAAAATTGCAAGGGGGATTTCCCAATCATAATGGGGAGAGCCTAGCTTAGCATGGTGGATGCACGATTGGAACTTTGAGATCTTTCCCTTGAAATTTCAAAAGAAAATCCTTTTGGGAAGATCGAGAAGAAGTGTGTTCCATGCATCACATACAATGACTCAAGGTGCAACTGTGTGAAGCAACTTTGGTCTGCTAAGTAGACATGTATTCAAGCATGCAATCAGTGTGCCAAAGAATCACAAGTTAAACAATTCCTATACATAGTAGCCATGAATTAAGAAGAAACCCAATGGCTGACCACTGACTCTAATAGTAGCACTTTATGCATGGAATCATCTGAGGGCCTTGTATGTGCCTATATGAAAAGCATGGATGAATTGGAAAAGGTCCATTAACAAGTCTCTATTTTTGATGACAGTGATGATTGGGGAAAGCTACAGATCCCTAATAGCTTTAGACAGGAGCCCTTGGAATTGAAAACCTTACTGGCCAATTTGGAATATGCATTCTTGTAGAATGGAAAGTCGGTAATCAGCAATGCCACTCTTGCTCTTGAGCAAAACATGAAATTGTTGAAAATGATGAACAAATGGATGGCTGCTTTTGCATGGTCATATCATGAATTAATGGGAGTTGATCCTAAGATATGCCAACATCATATCTATATTGACTCCATGAAGCCACGACGACAACCACAAAGATGGTTGAACCCCAAACTAAAGCAAGTTTTCAAGGATGAAATTGAATAATTGTTGAAGGCAAGATTCATCTATTCTATTGCAGATAGTGAATGGGACAACCCACTTGTTATTGTGCCAAAGAAGGATGGAAAATGGAGGGTATGTATAGATTTTTGACTACTAAACATGGCAACCTTCAAGGATCACTTCCCACTTTCATTTTTGGATCAAGTGTTGGATGCCATTACAGGGCATTGTTACTATAACTTTTTGGATGGTTATAGTGGCTATAACCAAATCCAAATCACACCCAAAGACTAGGCAAAAACAACATTTACAAGTCCCTAGGGGACTTTTGCATATAAGAAGATGCCCTTTGGCCTGTACAATGCACCTGCAACCTTTCAATGCCTTGTCCTTAGCATCTTTCAACAACAGATTGGTAATGGAGTAGAAGTATTCATGGATGACTTCTCTACCTATGGAGCAACATTTTAACAAGCCTTGAGAAATTTTTAAAAAGATGTGTGAAAACAAATTTATGGCTCAACTGGCAAAAGAGCCACTTGTTGGTCCAAGAGGGCATTGTTCTGGGGCACCACATTTAACAAGTAGGGATTAGTATAGATCCTAAAAAAATTAGGGTCATCCAAGGAATCACCAGTCAACCAAGTACTATAAAAGATGTTCGATCATTCCTTGGCCACACTGGTTATTACCAACGCTTCATCAAGAATTTCTTGAAGGATGCCAAGCCATTGGTGGAACCCACAAAGAAAGACATTCCGTTTGTCTAGACTAAGGAATGCAAATCTACATTCCAAACACTCAAATAGAAGCTTGTAGAAACTCCAATTCTACAAGCACTCGACTAGTCCAAACCTTTTCATATCATGATAGATGCATCTAATTAGGCATTGGAATCCCTGCTTACACAGTTGGATGACTAGAGATGCCCATATTATATCCAATGTGCAAGCTGAAGCATTGTGGGTGCTCAACTCAACTACACCACCAGCAAAAAATAATTAATGGTGGTGGTGTTTGCCTTGGAAAAATTCCCATACTATGTGCTTAGGTACAAGGTGTTTGTACATACTGACCACAGTGCCATCCAATTCCTGATGAACAAACCAATGGTGAGTCCTCATTTCATATAGTGGCTTGTGATCCTTCAGGAATTTGACCTTACTATGGTAGACATGAAGGGAACTGAGAATGTGGTCGCTGATCACTTATCTTAGTTACGATGGGATGGTGCAGAGGAGGAGGATCCACTCTTCCATTAATTTCTAGACAAACTCCTTTTCGTTGGAGCAATCAATAAGGATATGCCCATAGGATCAACTTGGTTCATCGACATCCTCACCTATCTCTCAATACAAGAATTACCAAAAGAGTGGGATCATCAAAAGAAGTAGTAGTTTCTTCACAAGGCCAAGCACTTCATAGAAATCAATGGACACCTTTACAAGGTGTGTGCGGATGGCTTGATTTGATGGTGCATCCCTAATGTGGATACACTATGCATCCTCCAGGATGCTTACAAGGGCCCTTATGGATGCCACTCTGCTAGACGACGCATGGCCATTAAGATCCTACTTACAGGATATTACTGGCCCATTCTCTTTAGAGATGCACAAAGGTTTACCCACTCTTGTGAATGATGTTAGAGAGATGGTGGGATGATCGCACGAATGGAGGGACCCCAACAATGGATCCAGCCACTGGAACCCTTCGATATTTGGAGCATCAACTTTATGCATCCCATCACACCCATGTCCAATGGGAAGGCATACATCATCATTGCTATAGACTACTGTATGAAGTGGGTAGAGGTGGCAACCATCATTGAGTATTCCTCAAACATAGCCACATGGTTTGTCCAACAACAAATCGTGAATATTTTTGGGGTGCCAGGTGTACTCATTTCAGATAATGGAACTCATTTCTTGATCACTAATTTTCATAAACTTATGCAACACTTGGGGGTCAAACATAAATTTTCAAGACCTTATCACCCCCAAGCCAACGAGCAAGCCGAAGTCACAAATAGCGAGATTACAAGGATCCTAACTATACTAACCTAAATCGTCGGTGTAAGGCTGGAAGGGAAACGGACACCGAGAGATCATTGAGCAGCCACAACTAACCATGCCTTCACTTGAGGGCAAGCTAGAAAAGGGAACGAAGGTAGAGTCCCTTGGATGGTTTGCACGCAAATCAACCAAGGACTTCCCCGAGCGTAAGCTATGGCTAGCATTGGGGTTATCATAAACGATGTAAACGGGATGCAAATAGCAATACGAAATGTAAACAGAGCATACTGAATTATAAATAAAGCGTAAATAGAGCTATATTGTAAACAAAGCATAAACCGAAGTAAATAATGTAAATAGAAGGCAATGAACTGTATTGTACTGTTTAAAAAAAAAGGTATGCACCGGTCAATGTGTAGTTGCACGTGTGGATGGCAGGTCAAGCACTAAGCCCCAGGATGATGTCTAAAGTGATGATGCGATGATGTGATGTGATGAACGTGAGAAATTCTTGGATGCCAACAGTCATGTGTGCCAAGTGCCCAAGGATTACAAGTTCTGTACTTTCTTAGAATTGTCAATCTCTTCAATTTTTGCCTCTCCGATTCATGTGAATTGATAAGGTATTTATAGGGTTGGGTTGGGCTCCAGCACAGAATTCCAGAATGGAATCAACGGCTGGGATATGAAAGAAAAGTGAATCTAGTGACATGTATCCAATGGACAGTTGTGTTCGGGTTGGATGCGTGCTGGCGAGAGTTGGATGTGTGTCAGCAAGCCACATTCTTGACCAGGTGCATCGTATTTTATAATTTATGGGTTATTCAAGCCCATGAAAGTACATTTAATTTAGACCATGAGGACCTAACCATCCCACAAATAAAAATTTACAATGAAATGTACAAGGGAAATTCAATATGTCCTACTTGAAACTTTTTTGTCCTTGACTTTTTCTGAAATTTTCTGGAAATTGCTAATGCTGAGTATTTTTTGCCATTTTCTGGAAGTTGATGAATAGTGTTCACGTGATGAATAGTGTTTACGCTATGAATAGTATTCACGTGATGAATAGTGATTACGCTGTGAATAGTGATTTACGCATCCTTACGCTATGCAGCGTAAGAAAATGTAGCCCCAGCGTAATCAACTAAAAACACCTCATTTAAGGCCCAAATTTTGATTTTCTGGAGGCTGGAAGCTACTGGGGACCTTGGTGAAGGTCATGGGGGGTCCTTGTGCTTGATTTTGGCCTATTTTGACTCAGTTTTGGGGCCCCAAAAGTTGGTGACGCTGATCCTTACGCATTGTGATCTGTGGGCCCCAAGGGGACCTTGCTTACTCCATGGTGGGTTGCTTGAAGTCGTTTCAGAGGCTCTAAAGTTGTCTAGAAGTGTTGCTAAAATTTTTGTGGTGTTTCACTAACTAGGACCATCAACAAATATAGGAGGGAATGGAGCACAAAACTTAACAATGTCCTTTGGACCTATTGCTCCATGTGGAAACTTCCTATAGGCTACTCTCCTTACGAGTTAGTGTATGGGAAACTACTAAAACTTCTAGTTTAGGAAAAACTCTAAATACTATCTACCACCAGTGACTTGGGTCTTAACTTATCACTAGCACAATGAGAACAACTCATCAACTTGAATGTGCTAGATGAGAATCGATTAGTAGCCCTATCATCAAATGAAATATATAAGGCCTATAAGAAAAAACATCATGATCTTATGATTCGAAAGGTAAAATTTCAACATGGAGATAAGATACTTTACTGGAACCCCACACATGTACTACAACATACTAAGTTTCAAACATTGTGAAAGGGACCTTATATTATTTCTAAAAAATTTCCATCTGGGGCCTTGCTTATACACAAACCTAAGGATCCTACAAAAACACAGTTAGTTAATACACAACAATTAAAACCCTTCCACGAACTCCAATGAACTAGTGCCACTACCCTCCCATCACACAGCCAACCTCGTTTCATTTTTCAGATCTCCTCCTCCTAACTTAATTGTGGGGGAGATCACCTTCTATGCTAACCAATTCTACTGGTCCCTCAGTTGTTTTCGCAAGTTTTTGTTTTACACATTTTTTTCTTTCTTTATTTACTCATCTATTTATTTGTTTATATATATATATATATATATATTTGTTTTCTTACTTTATACTTTCCATTAATAAGCCATCTTATTATCACAGGATGTACTGGTGCAGTTATTTCTCTTTGCGATGGGTTGTATAATATGGTCCACCTAATATATCTAGCTCCCACCTTCGCATTTTTGTTCTAAGTAATCATCTTAAATTCTCATTTTGTGTAACAGGTAGTGAGTCCATATCATCCACTCATCCACCCACTCCATGGTTTTCCTTCTTTTGGAAACATGCAATCCCTTTCAATTAAATACAACTCTAATTAATTTATGACTTGTGTAGTTTCCAGACTTGAGAAGGACCCAATGGTTTGAATAGGGTGTGACTTGAAGGGGAATGCAACATTCTTCATACTTTTCTATTCTCTTGTATGTGAGCATGTGTCCTCATGGACTTCTTACCACTCCACATCCTCTCCTAATTGGAAGTCACTTGCAATTTGGCCTTGCATGGTGTGGTCCTCATCATCACTCAAAAGAGAGAGAGAGAGAGAGGATTCAAAGCATATCCCTTGGCCAAATGCATGCAAAAATGCATGGGTCTTTACATGGTGTGGTTCCCAGAAAAAAAACAAACACATGGGAATTCAAAGCACACCCCTTAGATCACCTCTAACAGGCTACATGTACTCATTATGGGACTTGCTTTGTCCCCTCTAACTCATCCCTTTTCACTTCCTCTTTCTTACTCATGTTGGAGTGGTGGTATTTTGTAAGAGCATTCTTGTGCCCCAAGGGGGTGGACTAGTCTTTAAATGTTACTGCAATGTCACTGCACATGGTTGGTTCTAAGTCTGGACTAAAGATGAATCCTATCAGGTCACTTAATTACACACTTCACAAGGGATTTCATGTGACCAACATTATGAATTCCATCTTATTCCCTCCTCTCTTCATCATTTGCTTTTCCTTATTCACCTCACTGTCAGTTCTATGGCTTGAGTGTCTATCGTGCTTTACTAGAACTTCTAATTCATTGGCTAGTTCTTATGGTTTTGGGTATTAACTCATGGTCACCATTAATTAACTATAGGGCCCATAGACTCTTGTGTTAATGATATGCAAGGGCTACTAAGGCTAACACCTGCTATGGGGAGGACCCACTTGCATATCCTTTGGTTCTGCTTGTTAATCTCCTATCCCCTTGATATGGTTGGTCAATCATTTCTGTGCTAACCATCACATGGTCCCTCATCTGCAAAGTTCCATACTATGACATTCTCCTCATTCCGACTCTTCTTCTAATTATAATATTCCATCCTCTTTCACTCATACTGTTCTCTGGTCTCTAAAACCTTGAATCATCCCCATGTTGTGCTCTAATTCATAGCTTTGGACTTTTTCTTCAATAGTCAACATAGGTCAACATTCAAAGCACAACTGCATCAACTAGTTCCCGTATATGCATCCCCCTACATTTATGCAGCCTCATCTACGTGGCCCCATCAACACATGATAAAAATGCTATATATATCCATGTTTCTCCTTTGAATTTTATCCATTTCTGCAAATAGCTAGGAGAGTTTTTCCATTTTTCTACATCAAGTATTCTTTCCATGCATCTACTTTCCCTATCACATGTCCTCATCTACCCATCCTTTCCCTCTTTCACAGCCAAAGGTATGCTCTTCATCATGGGGGTGAGGTCTATAATTATTGTAATTATCAAAAATAATTATTGTAATTATCAAAAGACTCAACACCTCTTAGGGAACAGACAAGAAAAAACAAAAATAACATTATAAATTGCAACTCGTGTCTTATTGTTTTTTCTAACCCCTCAACTATACTCCGGGGAACCTAATGGGATGCACGTGTCATTGTCATAGCTTGGTCAAAATGAGAAGGTGTATGATTGCCATTTTTCGCAACTTATACACACATTTTAATTCATGGTTATGTTGTGAATGTAGATGGCACCCAAATTGAGGCATCCAAGGGGAGAAGGACTGTCCCAAACAAGGGACAAGCAACTAAGACCATAAAGAGAATGAGGTGCACAACCTCTAGAGCATGCGGAGGGCTCACATACAACTGGCCCCCTTCATGAAGAACCTAACGTGGAATCTGTTCATCAGATTCCTAAAGTGGAAATTCCTGGTAAACAATCACAAAGGGACAAGACTCTTGTGATAGCATCATGGCTTGAGGTCACCCTAACCCAAGCCTGTATTGATGCTATTAAGCCGAGGGAGCTACAATGAACAATCATTCAGGAGTTGAACTTCAGACTGTTTCTAGAGAATGTATCAAAGGAAGTCAAAAACCAATTACAAAATTCTCCTATGTAGCCAATCATCACCTCTAGTGGTGAATGGTACCTAAGAGAAACTTACCTCTTTTGGATGGATCGGCAACTAGAGTCTAGAGTAAGAATCAAAGACATTCATGTCTCTTACTCTGCCGAAGCAATTGCATAAGCTCTAGGGTTGCCAAAGATCGGAGCTGACGTGGCAGAGATTCCTAAACAACTAGACCCCAAGGTAAAAGGGGAGTGGATTAGGTAGTGCTATGTGGTATAACACAAGGAGTTTGGCACCCTAACCACTATAGAGAGGATTTATTCAAAAATCACATCTTACCATGTGAATCCAACAGTAAGATCCACCAAGATTACGACCTTCTCTACTCGTGCATGTGCTGCTCTAAGTGTAAAGTTCCCCATCAACCTTCCACAGTTACTTTTTATAGAGATTGAAAAGAGATTTGCTAAGAATGAACGTGGAAGGCAGGCTCTACCTTTTCCCTGACTAATCAAAAAATTGTGTAAAGAGGCAATAATAGCATGATATGCCAATGACACACTTCGTCACATCCCAATTACCTCGTGATGGGAGATGATGAAGGACAAGAATCTAACCACAACAAAACTCAAGGAAGAGCAACAACCACCATCACTACCTATGAAAACAATAAGGTCAGGCTCATAGATAATTGTGGAACAAATATGCAAGATCCAACAATTTCTCTTGAGCCAACAAGAGTGACCAGTAAGAACTGGTGGAGGAAAAGACACTTCAGTCTATCGCCCTACAATGAGCCATCTTAAGCAAGTGACTCAATCAGTGAGTCTACTAGAGAGAGCAGGGTCAATGTTTTATGTCACCTGAATGCAAGTTTTTGCTAGAATTGACCATAATGTCTGAGAAGTAATAGTGTCCACTCAGCAATTATTTCCTAAAATTTGAAGAAATGCCGCTACTTTTTCAGTGCACTTGCAGGATAGAGAGGGGGTGACTATCCTGGTAATGCAACAACAAGGATAAGAAGTTGTGGCTGAAGTGGTTGCTAACATAATTGCTACAACCTTTAATGCACCTATAGTGCCTATACCAGATGTACATGAACTTGAAGATGTACAAATGTCCACAGGAGCTTCACATAGTAGGATTAATGTAGCCCAACATGAAGAGTTGTTGGACCAACTAGTGGGAACTGGGTAACCACTTTCAGATGTCTTTGACCTTTTGAACAACATTACTACAACCCAGTCAGAGTTGCTCTCAGCAAGGGGAAAGTACCTCGTCTTGGAAGGGAAACTTGAAGTGGCACAAGTGGATCATCAATGCTTGGTGGTGGAAGTTTCCCAATTAAGGGCCTAACTTGCTGATCCAGCTCTCCTCAATCATGAACTCACTAGGGATGAAGCTTTCCAATAGCTTCAAACCAAACATCAAAAGGTTGAGGATGAGTGAGAGTCAGTAATCTTTGATAAGTCCTTAAAAGATGTCCATGCTTACCATCTAAACAAGGACTTGGCAGAGGTTCACCTAGAGAATGTCAAGCTAATTGTAGAAGTTCATCGCCGATGCAATGTTGGTGTTGAGAATCAACACATGAAATACTTCATCCATCAATAGCAGGAGAAGCTAGTCAGGGTAAACACTGATGTGAGGAGATTGGTAGCTGAAAATCATAATTTTTCTATGGAGAAGTTCGAGCCTTGTGACAAAAATGAGCAATTGAAATCACCGCTTGGAAAAATGAGGCCCTTAAGTTTGAACAAGTTAAAAATCACTATAGGGACCAAGTGGGACTGCAAAAAGAAGTAAATGAAAAAGAGATTCAAGTCAGAAAGGCTAAAATGAAGCAAGCACTCTAGTAGCCTTGGGAAGGAGGCAAGGTGTGGTAGCCCATCTTTGATGGCTTGAATGCTTACAACTAGGCTGAGACCTACCTCAAAGAGCTACAAATTAAAGAAATGATAGAATACATGGAGTTAGCAAATCTCTATTATGCAAACCTAACAATGCTAATAGCTAGAAGGCCATGGTCAGACCTAGAGAAATAAGTGGCCACCTCATATTCTTTATACAAGAGCGAGTTCCAAGCGCATAAAGAGACAAAGTAAAAGCTAGAAATAGCCAATGTGGAACTCAAGGTTCTTCGCACTCATTTTGAAGGATAACATGTGATTGCAGAGAACTTGGCATGATGAATGAATGACTACTAGCAATTGCAGACATCGATCCGAGCATTCGATATTGAACAAAAATAATTCGCTACTTGGTTTATCAATTTGAAGGAACTCTTTCCTACACTTCCATGTCCTTGGGATGTTCCCATTCTAGCACACATTAGTGAAGCTACCTAGACGGTGAACAATCCCAGAAGCAAAGAAGATAAAATGAGGGCATTTTTTGAGGCTTTTCGATTACATCCAAAAGTTGTAGTCACTGCAGGGCAACCATCATCAACGCCACTACAGCCACATGCACCAGAAGCTAGCGAAGGCCTATTAGAACCATCGCTACCAAGGATGATGTGACCTTCTCTAGCAACTTTAGCATTTTTGGCAGGGTGTTCAATTTTGTCTCTAAATACCACAATTTTGTAATTTATTTTATATATACACCTGGGAACTTGATATGTTAATAGAGTCAGTGTGTGTAAATATGTTTCATCGTATCTTAAGTCAATAACTTCATACCTTCCAAATTATAATAAACTCGAGGATGATTTTTCACTTAGTCATGGGGGTATGATGAAGTGTTCAATTGATACATCTACTGGGCCATGTTAATGAAGCCTTGTTGATGTGGCTACACTGATGTAACCCCGTTGACGTATTTGTCCATGAGTTAATGCAACCCTGTTAATGTAGAGTCTATCTCTTGCTATAAATATGTGTGCACCTGTAGCATTTATGGCATCTTTTGGAGTAGTTGTAGCCAAACTCTTGCAGTTTGTTCTTGTAAGAGTTAGAATAGTTTCCAAGTACCTGCAACAAGTGTGAGAAAGGTGTACAACTCTTTATTCAAGTGCTAATGTACCTAAGCCCATTGGCGTGACTGGAAATAAAGATGAGCTTTTTGAGCATTCCTTGAAACAATTGGAATTAATCACTTAAGCATTTTAATACTTGAATATTTCAATGCTTTAATAATTTCAGAAGATTTTATTGTTATCATTTTACAATTATTGTCCTTTCATATTTTATGAGAACCATAAGCACAACCACCTCGAACATAAATCAAACACTTCGTAACCTAGTGATGCTTAACGTTTGGTAACCTAGTAATGGTTAGGGTATGCTCAGGATGTGCATGGAAGATGGGATCGGTTGCTTATGCTAGGGAGAGTTAAGCGATAAGGTAGAACAATTATAGATTACACAACTTTTCATTCCCTACAATTAAAAAATTAGAATTTAAAAGATAAAAAAATAAAACCAATAAAAATCATTTGCCTCAATCTCACTTAACCATCACTTTAGAACACCACAAGTGAGGTTGGAAAGACGATGACCATTCTAACTAGGTCTTGTTGGCTAGAATTCGATGTATGGAAGTGCTTGCAATCTATGGAATTTGACTGAGTCGCACGTGAACACCCATGATTCATATGGTTGGGCGTAGGGGTACCTCACCATTCATCAACTTCCTATTATGAAATGACGCAAAATAGTGAGAAGCTTACGAGAACACTCCTACACACAGGAAAATAGGAAAGCACAAAATATACCGCATCCCTTTGAAGCCACACCATATCCAAACCTTTGATTCCTTCCCAATTTCGAAAACTACACAAGTCATCAATTTATTAGAGTTGCATTAATGGAGAAGAGACTACATGCTTCCAAAACAAGGAAAACAATAGATTATGTGGATGGGTGGATGATGTGGACTCACTGCCTATTACATGAAAAGAAACCATGTCCTAGTTGTCAATAATGACATTCAAAGTCAAAAACCATACATCAACAATCAAATTACAAATAAAGCATACCACCATCAAGTAGTGCATTACCATTGTACCTACCACCTTATTAGCAAAAAGATTAGATAATTATACCAAACATAAGAAAATATAAAGAAAGTAAAAGAGTATTCAATAAATATAAAATATACTAATGATGGTGTAAAAAAAAACTTAGAAAAGATTAATAATCTTGAAAAATAAAAAGATGTAAAATAAATAATATGAAAACAAAAAGTTATAAAACCAAGAATGTGTAAAACAAAAAGTCAAAAGACACTTAAGAATCCTAGAAATTAGAATTGTGGGGGGGAGGTGGTAACCCCCACAACTAAACATTTGGTCATGGCTAGGATTGATAAATGGAAAATTTGGATCCATGCATGTTGGAAATATTGGGATCTGGTCATATTCAAATGACTAGGCATCTTTTGGTGTGATGGTAGGAATGTACCCAAATTGGGGTTCACACACTTGATTAAACTAGGCATAGTGGGGTAGATTATAAGATGTGGTCATGTGATAAGAAGTTGACCCACGATGGCACCCATGACCATAAGATGGCATGCAAGGATTGATATGTCTCCTCTCATGGTTATATTCATTAGGTCTCATGATTGTTGGAGTATTAATTGGTGGCCTAGATAAGGTAATAAGAGGCATTGAGTTTGAAGAGGAAGGTGCATCATAGTGTTGGGCTTGTCCTGAGTTGGAGGATGCAATGGTCTCAAAACCATGCTATTTATTTCTATGGCCATGCCTAAAGAAAGGATGCTTCTGACATTGAAAAGGATTCCCACTGTTGCTGATAGTAGTAGCACAAGTAATGTTCATGGGTTGGTGCTGTGGTGCAAAGGAGGTGAAGGATTAGAGTATTAAGAGCAAGGAGAAGTATAACAAACATGAGGTGGTGATCTCGTAGGAGAGAACATGGCTTGATGATACTTGGGAGAGTGATAACAATGAGGTGAAGTAAAGGATGTTAATTCAGTTGAAGAAACAGGGTGTTGAACATGATAAGAACTTGGTTTCAGATGGTATGAAGGGTGTGGCTAGTTTGGTGATGGCCTCCCCCATGATTAGGGGTTTTGCCACTGCGGTTGAGCATAGTACTGAGGTTAGTAAGAATTTTTCCATAGATAGTACGATGACTTGTGGGATTTTCCATAAAATTATGAAATAGGAATACACTCGACCATGTACTTCTGTACAAAATCTAGATGTAACATTCTTCCCCAATGCTCATGTAGATGTAACAAGATTGGGAATTGGCCTTTTGGGTGATCGTACAGGCACACATCACATCGATACTTATATTTTTTGGTTGAGCCCCTATCCTTATTTTTTTCAGCCCTTCTTTCTAATTGTCGAATGGTGTTTTGTCCTATTTCTAGGTTTGGTATCCTTTATTTGTTTTGGTCATCAAAGTTATCTTGCATGGGTCTCCCTCTAATAATGTTTTCATATTCTCTACATTTTTCATGTAGCCACTCTATCATCTTGTTGACCTTTGCCTCGATTTCATCTAGTGATTTTAGTATTGGCAAAGGTAGAAATGGTTCCACCTCCTCGAGGTGAGTTGATTTCTCCTCTTTATGATTATAAACCTTTGTTACTTCAAGAGTTTGGTCCTATTGAGATTTTTCAACATTCTTCCATTTGGCTATTTCTCCTTCTTCTTTTGCTACCTACTTAATAAGCTCTTGGAATTGATGGGTTCATAGTTTATATAGTTGACCTAGGGCATACATCCCTAGGGTCTCCCTTGTTTCATTAGGGAGCCCATCCATGATGTGATACATTAGCCTTTCCTTAGAGAACCCATGGCCTAGGCATTTGTTTAACAAAGAGTAGTATCTTTCTAAGGCCATGTCCAAGGGTTCATGTTGCCCTTGTTTCCACTCTTGGATTTGTCTCCTTAAGGCTAACACTCTTGCATAGGTTTGATATCTTTCATTAAAGAGGTTTACCATTGTAGGGCAACATTGAAATGAATTCAATTTTAAAGACATGTACCACACTTTAGCTTGGACGACGAGTGTCATAGGGAAGAGCTTAAGCCTTTGTCATCCATTCTCAACATTGTTCCATACACAAGCATCATAGAAGGCTTGTAAATGATGTTGCAGATCTGAATCATAGTCTCCTGAGAGCTTAGGAAAGTTGTTTAAATAAAGCTTAGGTAGATAGCTTTCCTTGTGATGCCTATGAGAAATTCAAATGTTCTCTTGTATATGCATTAAGCTCTTAGTGGCCAGCAAAGGTTCATTATTACTAAGTAGGTTATGAGTTTGTGAGTTGGAACAATGTTGTCTTTGTTCATGTTGGCATTCCTAACTTTGCCCATGGGTTTGATTTTTATTTCTACATTGACCCCTTAAGGAATAGTTATTTGTGTTACAACTCGATGTTGAAAGAGCAAAGAAAGAGAGGGAACTAAAAAACTCATCATGACTTTTGTAAGTTTCCCAATCATCCCTTGATGTGTTCTTACTACCCATTGAGAGGGTCCTAGGCCTTATGGGTCTCCTCATGCTAGGGGATGTCCCATCTTCACTCAATGTGTTTGAGTTGGATGAAAAAAGTCCTTGAGTGTTGTTGGGGTATCTACAAACATATGAAACTCCTGCATAAGATTGAGTACTCCAAACTTCTTCATTGGTTCTCCAATGAATTTCCTCACTAGATGTTGTGTTATCACTATCTTGTGAAAGAGACATGGTTGTGAATTATGTGTGCCTTAATTGAATTTAATTTCTTTGTCTGAAAGATATATTGTTAATACCCTGTTACAACAATCTTATATGATATAACTAATCTAGATAACTAGCACTGTCCTTAGCAATGGCGCCAATGATGAGTGGCGAGGTACCCCTATGCTCAACCATATGAATACAAGTGTGTATGTGTGATCCAATTGAACTTCATAGATAGACTAGTTGTGGTACCTAGATAATTATACATTGATCGTAGTTCACTATCTTCCCACCTAGACTAGTATTTTCTTTGTCATGTATGCTTTAGTCCAAAGTAAGATGTATGATGTGATTCTAAACTAGGCTACTCTTAGAGACAATGGGAAACAATCTTGATTAAGCTATTAAGCAACATAAAGTAAAATATTAACTAGCCTAAGTGCAATGAGCATCCATCCTTAATCATTTGTACGCATCTTGGACCTCGTGTACTACTTTTGGATTTCCAAGCACACATTACTTAAGCATTACTAGATACACTACTAGTTTACCAAGTAGTTACACTTAAATGTTCATGATTAAGTCATACTCATTCCGCATTTGCAACAAGAAGTGTAATTGACGATAAAGGAAATATTAACTAAATAGACAAAAATAAATAATTAAAAATTAAAGTAAATAAAAGCTAAGTAAATAAGAATGAAAGTGAGATAATTAATTGCTAAGTAGAGTATGGTCTAATCTAGCCTAACACAAGTAACCGTTCCCACTTACTGGACACATCCTGAACTTCATGCAAACACAGCTAGGCTATCAAACACTAGTTGTTTTTGAGCTACCAAATGTCACACGTATGCTCAAAGGGGTCGTGCTTGTGTAATTTAACAATTTGCTTAATTGATCAAAATGAATTGTTGCGCTAATAACATAAATGTAAAATGAATAAAATAAAATAAAATAAAATAAAGTAAATGCATAAGAAAATAAAATAAAAGAAATGTGTAAGAAAACAAATCTCAAGTGCTACAAGGATGAATCAAAGAGCTCATCTTTATTGCCAACACAATGGTGTGCTCAGGTAAATCAATGCTTGAATAAAGATCCATCCATACTTAGACCTCCTGCTATGGGCACTTGGAAAATATTCTAACTTTCAAACAGACTACAAGATTTTCGCTACTTGACTCTTAAAAAACTTCCCATCAATTGTGTGCTTGGGCACTGTATTTATAGACTTGGGAGTAACTACTTTAATAATTAGAATAATCACTAAATGAACCACTCTAATAATTAGAATAACTGCTAGAGTAACCACTCTAATAATTAGAGTAATCGCTTCATCACTTAGGAATAAGATATATTACCTAGAAATAGCTTCAAATTCAAAAAGTTCAAAAAATAGAAAAATCAAAAGGTGTCTTCAAAAAATGAAAAGAAAAGTGAAGAAATAAAAGACTTTGAACATTTCCTACATAATTTATTCAAATAATAAAAGCAAGTTATCAATGCCACAACATCAGAGATTGAAGAAATACATGAAGAAAGGAAAGATGTCTACTAACCTTTGTCAAATTCAAAAAAAGGTAAAGAAGTTTTAACCACCTTACAAAAGCAACCAAAAGAGGAAGAGGACAATTCAAGAAAAGAAATAACTACTGAAGTTTAGAATCAACAAATATAAGTTCAACCAAGAAGAATAATAATAAAAAAAATTGAGCAGGTTTCCAAAATAATTGAAGATTGGTTAAATTCAAAGACAACCTACAATAAGTCCAAAGTGGATCCTAAAGAATGGATTGTTGGTTCTAGTATGCACTTTGAAAACATACACTTCATTCACCTTACGTACCCAAGATGTGGATTTCAAGATAAATAAAAAAGTGATTTGAATAAGCCCAAAGTCAAAGTGATAAAATGTCATGTTTACATATAGAAATACAACAAATACAAGTGAAAGCATAAAGATAAAGTTCAAACTTCAAGAAAAGACAAAGATCAAGTGAAGCCAAAATAGCCTTTTTTGTAAAATAGGGAACAAAGCCATGTAATTTACATTTGAATTATTATGCCACATAAGCTAAGATAAGAAATTCTATTATTTTTATTTTTTAAAAAGCATTGATGGGTAGATGTAACTAGAGAATGGCCCCAATCTCTCATCTCTCTTGAATTTCCAATTTAGTTTCCTATAAAATAGGCTTGTCCCATCATATTCTAGTATAGCCTCATCATTTGGCTATAAATATGTGGGCAAATCATGTTTGTAAGTGAAGTAATTGATGTCATTAAAGAAATTTCACAATTTCTCCTATAATCCTATATCCTACTTATCCCATTATCCCATATCCTATTTATCATCTATAATCTCATTCTTAATTTTACAATTTATACCATTACAAGTTCATTCATCCTTAATTCATCATATTCACCAATTCTCATTAATCAAAGAAGTTGAAAAAATCACATTTTGGGCCACTCTTGTGCTATAAAGTTCAATCATAAAATCAATTCAAATCCAAATCAACTCCAAATTTGGAAATCAAATATATCATTGAAATATCTTTGTATCAAGTATTTACTCACTCCATAACTCTCTTTGATCATAGAGATATTCAACTTGTAAATCAACAATTTCTATTCTAGACACTAAAAGTTTTATTGTAGCTCATTTTTGGGACATATTTGAATCATCAAATAAATTTTAATTGATCTAAAATTTCACAAGCTAATAGATTGTAGAATGATATTTCCAACAAGCCTTATATTAGTCCAAAACTCATCTAGATTGCGAAGATATTATAGCTACAAAATTAAAAAAAATAAAATTTTCTCAATTGGGTCACCAACATCATTATTGGACTACCAAAAATTTACAAAAATAAAAAAATATTTTCAAATCTTCTTGTATCCAAAAAATATCTATATAAAATATGCCAAATAAACTCAACATTAGGTCAATCATGATGAACATGATGTGCCAATATTTAGTTTTGTACCTTCCTTTCCTACAAAAGTTGGTTTTAGTAAAAATTTTCATTGCTACATCAAATCCTTTTGCTATTTTAAGTTCGAGCATAGATATTGAAAATGATGTTAATGTTGTTAGTACTATGACCATCCTCCTTACTAAAAATTTATTTTCTTTTCTCATCTTTTAAAAACATCTATTATAAGATTGGTCACTTGAGTAGACATCCCTAAAACTATAAAGTTATTATTTTCTATCATGTTTTTTGGGGCTTTCTACTTAGTGATTAAGTATGTGATGTGCTATAATTTTTTTTTATTAGTAATTTTTTGGGTTTCAATACCCTCACACACATCCCTCGTCCACCCTACACCACCCCCACCCTCAACTATAAGCCTTTTGAATTTTATCCTACAAGTTGTAAATTCAATTCTAATAATTTACGTTAGCACATACATATCAATGAGTTTATAGGTAATGATCCAAAGAAGTAATATTATATTATCACCTATATTCTACCAAAGTACTTGTTGATGCATAAATTTTGGTTGCACCAACACTAGGAAAGAAAACTTGTTTTAGGAGAGTATTGCCTAGGGTGCCTCCCGTATGGGTAAGGAAACCCAGGAATAGTCTCAACTGAAGAGGGCTATGTGGCCTTTTGCAAATAATAAACTAGAAATAAATCTAGAATTTAAATTAAATAATTATCTTCAATACAATAAGTAACTAAAAATGAATTCTCCTTGGTCCCGCTGACACTACCGGTGTGTGACTGGCAATGGTATCCCCTATTGGGTAAGATGACTATGATTGTCACGAGAGAGGGAGAGAGAGAGAGAAAGAGAGAAAGAGAAACTACCCACTGCAGTCCACATAGGGTAGCAACTGCGATCCTTAAAGCCTACCATCATCTACCACCTTTTGGTGCACCATCGTAGAGAGGAAAGTCATCCACCCATATTTGCACCACTGAGATAAGCTGTCGGCCTAAAGAAAACCACATGTCTCACATCCTATGCATAAGTTGTGTTTCCTACATTATTACAAATAGAAAGAAGAGAGAAAGAATCCTCTTGCAGTTGTCGAGAAGACCTACAAGGATCTTGATGAGCAGCTAGGTACCCCTACGCCCAACCATGTGAATCACAGGCATTCACACGCGACTCGGTCGAATTCCATAGACTGTAAGCACTTTGCATACACCACACCTTAACCAATAAATCCTTGGTTAGAATAGTCATTGTCTTCCCAACCTCACTTATGACATTCTAGTGGTGATGGTTAAGTGAGATTAAAGCAACTAATTTTTATGGCTTTTTACTTTATCTTTTAGCGTCTAATTAAGGTATGGAAAGTAAAGAATGAAATATTATATAATCTATAATTATCCTAATCTATATCTTAACTATTCCTAGCATAAGTATCCGATCCCATCTTTTGGGCACATCCTGAGCATCCCCTAACCACTACTGGGTTACCAGATGTTAAGCGTCACTGGGTTGCCAAGCATTGGGTTTACGTTCGAGATTGTCATACTTATGGTTTCTACGAACTATAAACAAGAGATAGCAATAGAAATATCAACAATGGAATCTTAAGTAATTATCAAAGCATAAAGATATTAAACTATTAAATGCATTAAATAACTAAGTCCAAATGTTGCAAGGAATTCTTGAAAAGCTCATCTTTATTGTCGTTCACGCCAATGGGCTCAGATACATCAGCACTCGAATAAAGAGCTAGACACCTTTCTTACATCTACTTTAGGAACTTGGAAAATATTCTAACTCTCATGGAAACAAACTGCAAGAGCTTCTCTACAATTGACAAAAAGGTACCTAAGTAAGGCGAAAGCCCTCTTATTTATAGGCCGAAATAGGCTTCATGTAAACAGGGCCACGTCGACTCATGGAAGGATGCGTCGACGGGGCCACATCAATGTGGCCAAATATATGTAGCCTAATATATGTAGCCTAGTTGACGCATCGACTAATTGTAGCGACCAAAAATGTCGATGGCTGGAAATCACCGAGAGGTCATTGGTCGTAACAGTCTTAACCTCAAATTTGCGTGAGGGCCGTGTTGGATAAAATGGAAACAGGGTGCCCTGAATGGTCTGGTCGATCAGACAAGGACTTAGTCGGTGTTAATATAACCTTTTGCAAATGGATAATTTTAAAATGATACTTCTTGCATAAAATGATAACTTTAAATGCAAAAGGGATAAAAAGCAATGTAAAAATGTGGTGACAAGCAGAAAAACAAAGTAAAATGCAGTTAGAAAAATGCACCACTTCAAGATTATGCCTTCACTTTGTCAAGGTGGATACAATTAGTTGTGTGATGCTGGGGGGCGCAGACATCATAAAGGTAACCAAGACGTTTAGAGTAAGACAGCTGTATGCTTGAACGTGGACTCGGGAGTCAACAATGTAAAATGCTATGAGGCTGGTAGGAAAGAGCATAGCAAAATGCTAAACGAGAGTGCCAACTGTTTACAGTGTCAAAAAAGATGTTTACAATGCTTAGGAATACAATGCTAACTTTTTTCTTGCCAGCTAGCCAATTCACCAACCAGCCGACTGACCTCTGAGCATTGCTCATTAGGGTATTTATAAGGCAAAAGGAACGCAAAAGGTGTAGTTTGGATGCCACGTGTCGTAGGCCCGTGTTGACTTCTCTATGATGCATGGGCGTGCATGAATGTTGGATATGCATGACCGTTGGACAAGCCTGCCATGCTGTAATTACGAGCCTACGATGTTGTAATTGCGCTGTCAAAACTTGGAGATGTGTGCCAATGGTGTGAACAAGTGAAATGCATTGATGTAGCATAACTGCTTGCTACGATGTGATATGATTTTGTAGTGTAGCATGTTGGCGTAGTGTAGCATCTTGCTAAGCTATGCAACGTAGCATAGCGTAGCCACCAGTTCAAGGTAAAAATTTGCATTGCATCCTGCTACATGTGTCAGAAACCTTTGAAGTGTGTTGGTTGTTTATTTCCTATTTGCTATGCTATGCTATGCTATGTAGCGTAGCATAGTGTAGCTGTTGGCCTTAGTCAAGAAAACATCACCAATCTGCAAACTTTTCTTTTTACACTACAAAACTTACGAACTTGCTGATGCTACCCTTTGATATGCCTTTCGTTATTCCTGTAGAGTTTCTATGCTATGCTACGTTAAGTAGTGTAGCGTAGTGTAGTAGCCAACATGACCTACTTTTTGCTAAGTTTTCAGCTTTCTGGTGAAGGGGCCATTGCTAAAGAACTTGGAGCCGAGCAAAGTGACTATTTTTGAAGGTTAGATGTGCTAACTTAGTGCAATTGAAAATCACTAAGTAGGCTGAGCCTTCCTGTCTTGCTCTTGCTATGCTATGGTACGCTGCGTAGCGTAGCATTGCATAGCACCTTGTCTTGCAACAATTTACAGTTGACTGCTTGAACAACTGTCTACCAATAGCGTAGCATTGCATAGCATCTTGTCTTGCAACAATTTATAGTTGACTACTTGAACAACTATCTGCCGAAGCCTACTACGCTACATAGCATAGCGTAGCGTAGCAAACTCCTTGACTAGAAAACTTGCCAAACTATTTTGTGCATTTTGAGCACCACCGAAAAATCTCTGCATCATTTCTATGTAGGCTGTTAGCTGGACAAATTACCTAGTTAGAAAATTTGCCAAACTATACAGCCTAAACCCTAGAACATCCATCTCCTAATGAACTACCATGATGCTGCCTGAATTGTGACGGCCCGGTGAAGCAAGGATGCCCTAAACATTTAGGGTGTTTCATTGGCCCGTCTTTGTCAACATCTGGAGGATGGGCCCTAGAGATGTTAACAAAGAATACAAAACACCACAAAAAACAAAACGCTAACATTGTTGTGCAGTGATCATCAAGACGTTGCTTAGCTGTGCTTGAGAGTGTTGCATTGGTTTCTATGGGAAAGAAAAGGCTAAGCAAGGAGGAAGGAGGCTCAGGAAAAGGATAAAGATGAAACTTAGCAAAATCCCTTATTAGAGTGCTTGTGAGGGAGTTGTTCGCATTTTTATCTTTACTTTTTTTGACCTTCGACCTCTCGTTGAAACGCTAGGAGATGGTGATCGTGAAACAGCTTATATGCCCTTTGCTTTAGGCACATTTTTTGTGCATGAGCTTTTTCTCTCTTACGCTTTTGCCTTTTGCTGTTTCACCGTTTACATTTGCGAACAACCTTATTGCAGGATAGGGGTTTCTTTCTGCGGATGAGTTGTGTTACATCCGCATGGAGATTTAACCTACCTACAGATGCTTCCCATGTGACGAGCTGTGTTACGCACATCATGGACTTTGTGGTTGAGCAAATAGGAGGGCTTAACAAGTGTTGGAAAAGCTTGTAAAAGATGGAAGCGAGTAGGAATTTCGGATGCAAGGAGTAAGGTAAAGGGAAGGAGCTTATAAGGTAGGATAGGATATGCACTCTAAGGTATCCAAGCTAATCAAGACAATTACTTCGCAACGTTGTAGCATTTGCTACCGTGGCAAGACGCACCTTCGGCTGCACCCTGCAAACATGACAGAGAGCAAACTAGAAGAAACAACCATGATGCAAAACAAGGGCAAAGGTCCTGCTTGCTACAGATGTTGTTAAAGCTCTTGGACACCTTTACTGGTGCATGGTGTCCAAAGTAGGAAGGCTAGAAGTAGCCTTGGCAGCATTAGCATGGAGGAGCTGGCATCAAAAGAGTGGGGAGATGCTGTGAGTGCAAATGCTCTGGAATCCTTGCCAAAGTCATGCATTCTCAGCTCAGCTTTGGGATCAGCTACCAGATAGCTAAATGTTGCTTGAGCCCAGACACTGGCAAGGAGCTAGAGGGTAACAATATTATGGTTGGGCCACAATACTGTTGGAACTCCAACAGTAGGCACTGACCAAGGAACTACCATCAAAGCGATGGGTCATGATGACGGTAGGTCCAAGGGGTCAATGAAATGTCATACAACATCTCTAAGGGATCAGCAAGATGCCAGGAGCAGTGGTGTTGCATATGTTCTAGATCATGTTCTCATTGTGTCGTGAACTACATTCTAGAATCGCAACGTCCCACCCCACATCGACATTGTGCACGCTCGCTTGATGTGTACTTGATGCAGATGCATGCTGGGGACATCTCGCAAACCCAGTTTAAGGTCCTAGTAGACAATGTGTTGGTTTAAGGTCCCAACAGACCATATGTGCTAGTTTAACATCATAGCAAATGTGTCATCCTAGTTTTACATCGTAGTAGATGAGTTGTGCCAGTTTATAGTCATAGAGAAGTAGTTGTGCTAGTTTATAGTCATAGCAGACATCCTATTCTAGTTTTACATCATGGAAGACGATTTGTGCCAGTTTTATGTCATAACAGACATTGGTGAAGCTGTGCGAGTTTAATGTCATAGCAAACATTTTCTTACCTTTTCCATTTTTACGTCATATAGGACGTTTGCCCATCTGCTCAATGAGCTTAGATGTAGTACGGCTTGAGGTACAAGTGGTTCATCGGGTTTGCGAACTCGTTTCTGTCCATGCTACTAGCTTGAAGGCTCCATTCTCAAAGGCTTTAGTGACCATGTATGGGCCTTCCCAATTAGCTAAAAATTTTCTCACATGCTCACAGACAGCCTTGAGGATGAGGTCTCCCTTCTGTATTGGTCGTTGATGTGGGTTTGCATGGTGTTTTTGCCATTGCTTGCTCCGATAATGCTCTATGCGGCTTAGCGTTTGTGTGTGTTCCTTCTCTATTGAGTCGAGGTCAGTAATTCTTGACTCATTGTTCTAGGCTTTGCTCATGACATCATATAGGATCATCTAAAGTGACAGTACCTGCAACTCAAGAGGCAACACAACTTTAAATCCATAAATGAGACTATAAGGAGTCTTACTCATCGCAGTCCTGCATGTCATCCTGTAGGACCTTAGAACATAGAGGATTTTCTCGTGCCACCACCTCTTGCTATTGCTAAGCATTCAGCAAGTTAATGATGGACTTATTTGTAGCCTCCGCCTTCCCATTCGCCTGGGGTAATACGGGGAGGAGAATGATTTCCTGATGTCCAAATTGCTACAAAAGGTTTTAGTTTCCGTACTACTGAACTATGGTCCATTATCGGTTACAATAGTCATCAAAAGCCCAAACCTTGTCACGATGTTGTCCAGGATGAAGTGGTAGACTTGCTGAGATGTTGTCTTCCTCAGGGAGATAGGTTCCACCCACTTAGTAAAATACTCAATGATGGTGATGATGAAGCTATGCCCTATGGAGTACTTAGGCGTGATAGGTCCTATGAGGTCTAGTCCCAATCATTGGAAAGGCCATGTGATCTACGTTGGGTGCAACTCTATAGGTGAGACGTGTATGAGATTTTCATATCTCTGGCATGTGTCACACGTCCAAACTTTTGATAGGCAGTCACGCTCCATATGGGGCTAATAGTACCCTAGGCATTTGATTTTCACAACCATAGCCCTAGGTGCTATGTGTCCACCACAGAGTACCTCATGTACTTCATTAATCACCTTCCATGCCTTCTCCTCACCCACGCATGCTAGTAATATCCTATCATAGGAATGTTTGCACAGGGCATCATTTCCCATGAGTGTATATTGTTAGGCATGCTTACGGATCACATCTCTCTGGGTAGATTTCAGTCCGCTTGGGGGTTCACTATGTTGCAAGTAGGCTTTAATGTTGGTGTACCACTCCTGGGTATCTGTAGCATTGATAGAGGCCACGTGTCTCGTCTAAGTGATAGGCTCAGTACATTTGATAATCGAAGTCAACAAACTTGCAAACAAGTGTGGTGGAATATTTAGTGCTAGGGTGGCTAAGGTGTCTGCTACGGTGTTCTCGTTGCATGGCATATGTTGCACATCCGTAGTTGTAAACTGTTTGAGTAGGATTTTTTCTAGGTCACAATAGGGTTGCAGATGTGTAGCTTTGTAGACATAGACCTCGGTGATTTGATTCACAACTAGTTGTAAATCACCGTGAATCACCAGGTGTTGTATGTGTAGTGTTTGGGTAGTTAAGAAGCCTCTGAGTAGCCCCTCATACTCTGCCACATTGTTGGTGTAGGGAAACACAAAACGATAAGAAAATGGGTGCATTTCGCCAGAGGGGAACATAATGATAGTAGGTGCACTACCTCCTTGCGCGGTTGAGGCACCGTCGAAATGTAAAGTAGCTTCTAGGTGCGATGGGATGACGTTGATAGTGCCAACATGCTTATTTGGGAATTCGGGATCTATGGTTGCCTGGTCGTCGATGGGTGAGGCTGTAAGTTGGGTCGCTATGGCTTGACCCTTCATTAATGATTGGCTCATATAGTGTAAGTCAAACTCCATGGTTATTGCTTTCCATCAGGCTATCCTACTACTTTCATACAGGTTGTTAGTGATAGCCTAGAGTATGTTGCTTTTGCAAATAATGTTAATTGTATTGCGAAACAAGTAATGCCTCCACTTTTTTAACGCAAATACCAAGGTAAGGCAATTCCTCTCTACTTCATTGTATTTCACCTCATACACTATTAATGCATGACTCAGATAATACACTGGTATCTCAGATCTGTTGTCTCGTTTCTGACATAACAGTGCTGTGATACATGTGTTAGAGGTGGCAAGGTAGATGAAGAAAGGCTTATCCCTCTATGGTGGATGCATAGTTGGGAGGTGCAAAAGCTCTTTCTTCAAGTCATAGAAGGCTTATTGACATTGATTGTTCCATTCAAAGTTAACCCCTTTCTTTAGAAGATGTTGCATGGGGTGTAACTTGTCAGTCAACTTTTCTATAAACCTTCGAATGAACTGTACCCTACCTTGCAACCCACACAATTCTTTAAGGTTTGTAGGAGGGGCCAAGTTGATGATGGCCTTAACTTTGTCAAGGTCCATCCATATCCCATCCTCCGATACTACAAACCCTAACATGTGTCTGGTTTTTACCCCAAAGACACACTTCTTAGGATTAAGGAAAAAATCATGCATTTGACAACACTTGAGGACTACCCCTAGATCACGTGGGTGATCAGCAACTTCTTTAGACTTGACCGCTATATCATCCATGTAGTCGTTTAGCATTTCTAGGATGTAGTCACTGAAGATGTAATTCATGGCTCACTGGTAGGTTGCCCCGATGTTCTTGAGCCCAAAAGACATCATGGTGTAACAAAAGGTACCCCATGGGGTTATGAAGGTTGTTGTTAGCTAATGCTCTAGGTTAATGCGAATTTGGTTGTAACCGGAGAAACCATCCATGAAGGATAACAGAGCATGACTAGCCATACTATCGATGAGTTGATCGATGCTTGGAAGTGGAAAATTGTCTTTGATCGTTGCCTTGTTCAGATCCCGAAAGTCTATACAGATTCGTATTCCTCCCGTTTTCCTAGAAACCACAACGATGTTGGACACCCATTCCGAGTAATCAACTGCACAGATGAAACCAGCTTGGTATAACTTGGTGATTTCATCTCTTATGGCTAGTGCAATTTCTAGTTTAACCTTACGTGCCTTCTGCTTAACTACCTTCATGTGTGGGTCTAGGACAATGTTGTGTTGTATCAGCCTCGGATCTAAACTCAGCATGTTGCTATATGACCAAATGAAAACTTTAATGTTGCCTTACAGAATCTTGGCTACATCTATGTGCATTTGCGCATCTAGGAGGGAGCTAAGTTTTAACGTTTTTACTTCCTCCTTGGACGTGGTCATAGGCGTCTCGATGAGAGGGTCCTCAGTTACATCCTTGGCCTCTAAATCTAGGGTTCGGACCAGATGCTTGGGCTAGTCTGGGGATGTTTCTAAGGACACTATGGTGCTAGCTGTGGTTGATTCCCAGTTGATCAGGTCTGGGTTCAATTGTCTTGCGAGCTTACCATGTGGACTGGCTAAAGCTAAAGGCGTGGAGAGATTGCGATGGATTTCCATTTTTTGCTCAACTTTCCAAAATGAGACGAAAGACTAGTTAAGAGGCACCTATTGGTAGTAATTATGTATAAGGAAAATTTGAAAAAAAAATAATGAGGTGTAACTAGCAAAGTATGATATGAAGATTAAAATTTGCCAGTTTAAAGTCATGGAAAACTGCTAAGGCATGGAGATGTTGAACTGCTAAAAGAAAAAATGTAAAACTATTGATGTGAGAACGCGAAACTACTAAAAAATGCAAAACTACCGATGCAAAAATGTGAAACTGTTAGTTTAACGTCATTGCAGACTACGAACGTGTAATGGATCGAAACTGCTAGTTTAAGGTCTTTTCGGACCATTAACTAGAGTGAACTGCTACGCTAGGAATGCTAGTTTAAGGTCTTTTCAGACTATTAACTAGAGCAAACTGCTACACTAGGAATGCTAGTTTAAGGTCTTTTCAGACAGCTAAAGTTACAACTACACTGGGGTTGCTAGTTTAAGGTCTTTTTAGACCGCTAAAGTCACCGCTACACTAAGACTGCAAGTTTAAGGTCCTTCAGAACCACTAAAGTCGTAGCTACACTAAGACTACTAGTTTAAGGTCTTTCCGGACCGCTAACATTGCAGCTATGCTAAGACTACTAGATTAAGGTCTTTTCGAACTGCTGCTAGTTTTAGGCCATTTCAGGCCATTGCTAGTTTTAGGTCATTTCGGGCCATAGCGTAGCTAGTTTTAGGCCATTTTGGGCCATAGCGTAGCATAGTTTTAGGCCATTTCAGGCCATCACTAGTTTTAGGCCATTTTAGGCCGCTACTAGTTTTAAGCCATTTCGGGCCATAGCGTAGCATAGTCTTAGGCCATTCTGGGCCCTTGCTAGTTTTAGGCCATTTTGGGCTGCTGCTAGTTTTAGGCCATTTCGGGCCATAGCGTAACATAGTTTTAGGTCATTTTGGGCCATCACTAGTTTTAGGTCATTTTGGGCCGCTGCTAGTTTTAGGCCATTTTAGGATATTGCTAGTTTTAGACTATTTTGGGCCATAGCGTAGCATAGTTTTAGGCCATTCCAAGCCCCTGTAACTATAGCATAGTTTTAGGCCATTTTGGGCCATAGGATGTTAAAGGGATGATATCAAAATGATGTGAAGAAAAAGGGCGATAAATGTACAAGGGATGGCAATTGAGCAAAAAGCAATGGGGTTGCTACGCTATGCGTAGCTACTTCTTGATCCATCATGGGTTGAGTAGAATGTAAGGTCAAGGCGCTCTACTAGGGCCTTCATTTACATCATTGTCCCTCGCTTGGAAGGGCAACTCAACCCATGCGCTTTCATTTTTGAAACCTGCTTGCTGAGCTGATTCCCCTGCTAGATGGTTAGTGCATGCGTAAGCAAGCGCTTCATTCTCAAAGGCTACGACCTCTGAGCCCTGCTCCATGTCTACGTTATTGATAGCTTATGCCGCTACCTCGTCATCATGGATCACCACCTCCCTCCCTACATATGGTAGGTGAATTTCCTAGTGAATGGGCAAAGAGACAGCCCTAAGTTTTGCTAACCATGATCTCCCCAAGATTATGTTAAACCTAGGCATCTCCTCAACCACGATGAACGTTGCATTCGTGGGGAATTGATCCCCTGCCACAAAGTCTATGTGGATCATGCCCTTCACCATGACCCGTGCCCCATTGAATGACCTCAAGCATGACTTCATTGTGGGTTTGATCTAGTCGACCAAGCCCAACTTGTCCACAATAGGGAAGGGGATGACATTTGTGGCATCTCCATCATCAATGTGTATCCTTTGGATCTTGTGTTGACCGACCCAAATTATGATGAACAGGGGTGCTGTAGTCACCTAGCCTCTTTCAGAATCTTTCCTAATGGAGTCATCGCAGAAAGTTAGTTGAGACGGTTCTAGCTCTACAGGCATGGAGGAAAGAATGATCGAATGAATTTCTTCCTCTTCTGCTAGCATGTCCTCGTCAACCAGAATCACCATCAACATGCAGATTAGAGCCTCATGGTGTGGGACGAACATCATGATTAGGTCGTACAAGCTCAATGTAGTGTTCTTTTGTTTTAGAGCTTGCTTGACCTAAGTGAGGGCATCCAAGAGGTCCTGGAAACCCCCCTGTTTACCACCTTCCTCCTCTTCTATTCGTCCCAGAAGACAAATCTCCCGAGGAGGGGAGATTTTGGATCTGGGTTCAGATAATTTTTGGCAAGGCGGCACGGACTATGTGGTTGTAGCAATGTCCCTCTTTGGTGACGAGGGTGTAGACGTAGGGGGTGAAGACATAGGCTTGGAAACACCTAGGGCAGTACTTCCCCTCGACGTCTTGCCTGCAAAACACACTTCTCACTTTTTAGGACAAGAAGGTTGTTCAACTGTCTTGCACGGGATGGGAGCTATTGAAGGAGTTAGCC
The DNA here is from genome assembly GCA_015680685.1 of Gnetum montanum. NCBI lineage: Eukaryota > Viridiplantae > Streptophyta > Gnetopsida > Gnetales > Gnetaceae > Gnetum > Gnetum montanum. The sequence continues at coordinate 123,464 of MNCI01027477.1, forward strand.
CCCTGATGACAAACAGGGCTAACAGTGTCAATGAGCGGGGTGGCATGGTTTTGCTAACAGGTGACGTGGGGTGGATGCTTAGGAAGGAACCCTCAGGAAAAATGGTTGCTATGAGCTTTGGCCAGCCGTTGGTGATGCTGGTGCACTACACTAAGGCAAACGAACCACGAACGGCTACTGGGATGGCCTAGGATCACTATTAATGCCAATGGTGTTGATAACATAACCAGTGTTGTTAGTGTTGAGGGGGTCAGTGTAGATGTGCAGAGATTGATTCTCAGGGCATGCTAGGTTACTTTTGTCCAACACCAGTTTTCCCTGATTAATCATCCATTAGATGTCATCCTTCAACGCCAAACAGTAATCCGTGTTGTGACCACATTGTTGGTGGTAGTCATAAAACCTATCTAGCCTGAAACCCTTAGGAACTGGAGGCTCATTGGGCAAGGCCAAAGAGGGGTTCCTAAGGAGCTCGCAGTAGCACTGATGTCTCTTGATCCCTTCTTCCAACATCTGCTTGTGTTGGATGTGCCCCACTGCCAGTAGCTGCTTCAGAAATTCTGAAGGCTTGATAGGTAGTGGGGTGTACTTTGAGTGATCTTTATGCTCAAAGCTTGGTTTGGGTTGCACAGATGTCTCGGGTGTAGGTATGAGAGGTTGCGACACATTGCTCTGCTTGGGTACGGGGTTAGCTACGAGTGCGGCCAATTTCTTGTTGTTCTTGTTACCGTTGTTATTAGGTTTGGGCTTGGCCTCGGTTGCCATAGTGGCCACTGTGGCTATTGGGGCCTTACCCTTGTCCTTTTTTATGAAGGTTTTTTTGTAGGTAATATAGGCCGGGTCTTTGCTCACCTTGGCCACATCCTGTATACTCTTAGTTTGAGTGAAGGCTTGACTAAGAGTGCAAAGAGCAAGGTAGTATAGTTTAGACTTGATGAAGTCATTCACTACGCCCTTAAAGACGGCCAGTAGGTGGGCCTCTGTGATGAGCTCGTGAATTTCATTAAGGGTTGCACTCCAACGTTGGGTGAACTTTTGGACCGGCTCTAGAGGATCCTACTTCATGCTCATCAACTGATCTAGCATGATTTATAGCCTCAAGTTATACTTGAAGCACGTCACAAACTGGGTCAGAAGCTCCTCCAGAGTTGAAATGGAAGAGCATGGTAGGGCATGGTACCAATCCAAGGCTTTCCCAACTAGAGACATAGCAAAGACATGGATAATCGTGTGCGGACATTGTTGCAGAAAAAGGGATTTAGACCTAAAGGTAACAAGATGTGCGTTGGGATCTCCCTCCCTGTTGTACTTCGTGAAGTGTGGGAGGGACATCCTTGTGGGTAGCGTCAATGTTTGGGATGGCAGGGCTGATGGGGTCGTCCTGGTAGAAGTCCATGACTTGTACCGTGTCAGACCCAATAGCCATAAGGCGTTTTATTTTCTCAGTAAGGGTCTAGATAAGTTGGAATACTTGGTCCAAACCCTGGGATGACGTAGAAGGTTGGGAAACTGTTGGGGTAGCTCCCATCTATGGGATGGCAGGGGTAGCAGCATGACCCATCGACGGTACCATTGGGGTGGCCCCCGTGGATGGTACTACATATGCTATCCACCACCAGGCAGGTGATGTTGTTAGGGCAACAACCGTGGCTTGGGCTACGGGATAGACTATTTGAGTAGCCAGCAAGATAGACCATAGCCCCTCGCTGGGTTGTGCTATTTGCAGGATTTGGTAGGTCTGTTGACGAATGTGGTGTGACATCTGCGATGGTAACATAGCAGGGGGAGCAATGAATGGGGTCGACTAAGTGGATAGACCTGGGTCCATTGCTGATGGTGGGATAGGTGTAAATGTGAGAATGAAGGTGGAAGCTGCGTACGGCTATGAAGTCAGTACGGTGTGCACATGTGGTAGGGTAGCCATGATTGGCATGTGATGTGCTACAAGAATGGACTGATGAACGGTTTGTAGAGGAATAGTTAAAAACAAAACAAGGAAAAAGGGGCATTCATACACCAAGGAGTTGACATGGCTACCCATTGTAGATGTAATTTCGGGTTGCAAAAGCATAGGTGTGATCACAAAGGAAGTGGTGACGAACAATGGGTTGGTCCAGAAGGAATGGGTAGGAGGGATGGTAACGGGGTTGGTTTGACCTCCCCTATCAGATTGGGAATCAAGTTCCTCCTATCCGTTTTGGAAGGCATCCTCATGGATAGACGCCATGTCCTATTGCTTCCTAAGTCTTACCAACTAGATAAGCTAGTCTAGAAGCCATTGATTCATCTGTGTCAAAGGTATGGAAGCACTGGGAGTGGGAAAAAATTCGTTCCGATCGTAGTAAGAAAACTTGAAGCTACATTTTTCTTTGAGTTTGTGCACATCCAAGGGCAAGTTTTCCTACACCTTTGCACAGACGAAGTTATAGCATTCATGTTGCTGGGCCAAGCCCTCAGGCCCCCGATTTTGGATGCTGAGGGATTGACATGTTTCTAGTATCAGGTTGAGTGGTTGTTCAGCACCTGTGATGCCTTGAACTGTGAAGGGAACCTCAACGTTGAAGGTGTTAGCAACAGTGCTCAAGGAAGCCATTGTTACGAACCTAAACAGTTTTGCAAAACATGAAAAGAAAGGAAATAAAAAAGCAATCAAAAGGCTTTATGTCTTGCCAGATCCCAAAGAAATCATCAAACCGACCGATCTATACCACATGATGTATAAACAACTACAAAAGGGTATCACGTTTACGCTAGTGTGTGATAGGGTACAGAACACATGCAAGACTACTGTAAAAACAAATAAGTGAAACAGAGATCAGAGACTTTATGTCCTGTAGGGTTCCAGAGGAACCGTCGAAGCAACTGATCTACACCACACGATGTGTAAACAACCACAAAAGGATCCCAAGTTTACGCTAGTGTGTGTCAAGTGCAAAAAGCTTACAGGACTACCGTATAACACGGAAAGGATACTAAAGGCCCTCCTTCTAGCGACTAAAAATATCAGCTACTGGAAAACACTGAGGTCATTGGTTGTGATAGTCTTAACCCCAAATCTGTGCGAGGGCTATCCTGGATAAAATAGAAACGAGGAACCTTGAATGGTCTGGTTGATCAGAGAGAGACTTAGTCAATGTTAATATAACCTTTTTCAAATGGATAATTTGAAAATGAGACTTCTAGCATAAAATGATAACTTTAAATGCAAAAGGGATAGAAAGCAATGTAAAAATGTGATGACAGGTAGGAAAAAAAAGGAAAATGTAGTTAGAAAAATGCACCGCTTCAAAATTATGACTTCACTCTATCAAGGTGGATACAATTGGTTGCACGACACTAGGGGGCACAAAGATTCCAAAGGTAACCAAGACATTTAGAGTAAGACAGCTATATGCTTGAACACAGACTCAGGAGTCAACAATGCAAAATGCTCTGGGGCTGGCAAGAAAGAGTAGAGCATAATGCCAAACGAGAGTGCCAACTATTTACAGTGTCAAACAAGATGTTTATAATGCTCAAGAATACAATGCTAACTTTTTCCTTGCTAGCCAGCCAATTCACCAACCAGCCGACCTACCTCTGAGTGTTGCTCATTGGGGTATTTATAGGGCCAAGGGCATGCGAAAGGTGCAAGTTGGATGCCACGTGTCCTAGACCCATGTTGACTTGTCTGTGCTGCATGGGCATGCATGACCGTTGGAAATGCATGCCCATTGGACAAGCCTACCATGCTGCAATTACGAGCTTGCCACATTGAAATTGCGCTGTCAGAATTTGGAGATGTGTGCTAATGGTATGAATAGGTGAAATGCATTGATGTAGCGTAACTGCTTACTACACTATGCTATGCTTTTGTAGTGTAGCATGTTGGCATAGCATAGCATCTTCCCATGTTGTGCTACGCTATGCAACATAGCATAACGTAGCCATCAATTCAAGGAAAAAACTTGTGTTGTGTCCTGTTGCATGTGTCAGAAACATTTGAAGCGCACTAGCTTTTTATTGCATATTTGCTATGCTATGTAGCGTAGCATAGTGTAGCAGCTGGCCTTAGTCATGAAAATGTCACCAATCTGCAAACTTTACTTTTTTCACTACAAAACTTGTGAACTTGCTGATGCTGCCCTTTGAGATGCCTTTCATTATTCTTGTAGAGTTACTACACTATGCTATGCTACGTAGCGTAGTGTAGCAGCCGACATGACCTACTTTTTGCTAAGTTTTCCGCTTTCTGGTGAAGGAGCCATTGCTGAAGAATTGGAGCTAAGTGAAGCGACTATTTTCGAAGGTCAGAGGTGCTAACTTAGTGCAATTGAAAATCACTAAGTAGGTTGAGCCTTCCTATCTTGCTCTTTCTACGCTATGCTACACTACATAGCGTAGCATAGCATAGTACCTTGTCTTGCAACAATTTATGGTTGACTACTTGAACAACTATCTCCCAAAGCCTAGTACACTACATAGCATAGCGTAGCGTAGCAAACTCCTTAACTAGAAAACTTGTCAAAATCTCTTATGCATTTTGAGTACCGTTGACAAATCTCTGCATTGCTTCTATGTAGGCTGTTAGTTGGATGAATTACCCAGCTAGAAAATTTTCCAAACTGTATAGCCTAAAGTCCAGAACATCCATCCCCTGATGAACTACCATGATGCTGCTTGAATTGCGATGACCCAATGAAGCAAGGATGCCCTAAAAATTTAGGTTGTTTCACTAATGACACTTCATCATACCCCCACAACTAAGTAAAAACTCATCCTCTAGTTACTCTACAATTTGAAAGGTATGGACTTTTATTTATAACACACATGACTTGACACACACACATGACATAACATCAATTTTACCAAATGCTTGAGTGTACATAGAAGGAAAAATTACAAAAATGGTGGTGTTTAGAGACAAAATTGAATAGCCTACTGGTCCTGGAGTCTCTGCCATGTAGAAGGATGCAAAAATTTCCAAAGAAGATCACACCATCCCTGGTGGCGGTGGTTTCAACGGACCGTCACCAGCCTCTGGCCCATGCGGTGGTGGTAGCACAAATTATGGCTATCCCGTAGCAGGTGCAACTTCTGGAGGAAACCAGAAAGCCTCCAAGAGGGCCCTCATTTTCTCCTCTTTACTTCTAGGATCGTTCACTATCCAGGAAGCTTCACCAATATGTGCTGGAACTAGAACCTCCCAAAGGCATGGCAACACCAGGAAGAGTTCTTTCAAGTTGATGAACCAGGCTGCAAACTGTTTCCATTCGCCGTAGAATGCCCAAATTGATGTCTGCAGCTGTCGGTAGTCATTCATCCTAAGGGCCAAGTTCTCCAAGATTGCACACTATCCTTCAAAACTCATGTAGAGAACCTCGAGTTCTGCATTTGCTGTTTCCAATTTCTGCTTTGTCACTTTGTGCACTTGGAACTCACCCTCATATAAAGAATACAAGGTAGCGACTTGGTTCTCCAAATCAAACCGCAGTCTCCTGGCTATGAGCATAGCTAGGTTTGCATTGTGAAGGTTGGAAAGCTCCATATATCCTATCATTTCCTCAATCTACAGTTCTTTGAGGAAAATTTCAGCTTGATTGTAGGCATTCAATCCATCAAAGATAGGTTGCCATACCTCAGCTCCTTCTCGAAGCTGCTGGAGTGCTTGGTTTAGCTTAGCCTTTGCGACTTGAATTTGTTTCTCATTTACTTCCTTTTACAATCCCACTTGGTCCCTGTAATGATTTATGAATTTTTTAAATTTTAGGGCCTAATTCTTCCAAGCAGTGATTTCAATGGCAAATTTCTGTCACAAAGTTCAGACCTCCTCCATGGATAGACTTCGATTCTCAGTAGCCAACCTTCTCACATCAGTACTCACCTTGGCTAGCTCTTTCTACTATTGGTGAATAAAATTTGTCATGTGCTTGTTTTTAGCACCAATATTACATATGAAATTATACTGGTCCTGGGTGATGATGTTGGAGGCTGGATCTCTCCCCTATAACCTTAGTGACCGGCGAGGCCCTGCTGTAGGTTGCACCCCCGGGTACTGTGCGACAGGCTATTGGATGGCTATGATGTCCATGGTGGCGGTGGTTTGAGTAGTGATAGCATTGTTGTTTGCGAGGTTCATGATGCTGTGTCACGGATATAAATTGGTCTGAAGATACGAAGTTAATGTGTTATGTAGCATGCAATGTATATGCTTTAATTGATAGCGTATGGTGACGGCGTATACATCGTATGCAGCGTATACGGTCAGCGTAGACGCTGGGGAGCGTATACAGCCTAAGAAGGATCACGGCGTAAAACAGGACAGCGTAAACTAGGTGAGCGTAATACAAGAGAGCGTGTCACAGCGTAAAGCAGTGGCGTAAAACAGATCACAGTGTAAAGTAGTTGAGCGTAAAACAGGTCACAGCGTAAAGCAGTTGAGTGTAAAACAAGTCACAGCGTAAAGCAGTGGCGTAAAACAAGTGATAGCGTAAAGCAGTTGAGTGTAAAACAGGAGCTGGCGTATAACAGGAGAGCGTAAAATAGGTCGTAGCGTCAAATAGGAGCTAGCGTAAAAGAACGCAGCGTAGGAGTTTCTGAGCAGAGTTTTGAGGGCGTAAACAATGTACAGCATCAACGCTAAATAGTTGCAGGCTGGGTTTTTAGACCGGGCCGCGTAGATGCTGAAGGGTTTCAGCAGGTAGCGGTTTGCAGTTGGCGGCATAAACGCTTGACAGCATAAACGCTGGGGATTTGCAGGTAAGGATTTTAGGAGGCCCTCCTTCTAGCACCAATTTTTGTACCGCCTGAAATCGTCGGTCTCCGGCTGGAAGGAAAACAGAGACGGTGGGATCGCAGGATGAGAACAGAAGACCCTACCTTCGCCTGAGGTCGAGCTAGAATGCACAAAGGCAGAGTACCTTGGGTGGTCCGCATGCGGATAAGACAAGGATTTCCCGGCGCGTACGCAAAGTGCTATATGCTGGGTTATGCGTAAACGATGTAGCGAGCGTAAACAAAGCGTAAACGGCGTAAAACGAATGCGAACGAAGCGTGAGCGTAAACGGAATGCGTGGGCCAAGTTGACGTAAAACTGCAAAATGTAAACAATCTTATGCTGCAAATGTAAACAATGGTATTACAGAGTCAAAGTACAGTGCACTGGTCTAACGCAGTCGTGAGGGACACGAGGCGGACGAAAAGCCCCAGCGTATGTAGGAATGACTCGGCTAGTTCGCAAGGCAGGCGGAGAGTAGAGACTGTGTGTATGGCGTACAGGGCTCTCCAGCGTAAGAGGGTTTCAGCTCTCATGCGCAGTGTAAATGTTCTCTGGTGTGCTTTGGGATTTTGCCAACCGACCTCTGTGAAGTGGGAAATCGGGGTTTATATACAGGTTGTTACGCTAGACTCGGGTTAGGAGACACGTGGCGCGTTGACCGGGTGCACACACTTTACAAAAATACAATATATTACATCTTTCGGGTGTATACACTGGGCGTATACGCCGTGTGAGGCGGGTGTATACGCTGAATGAGGTGGGCGTGTGAACTTGGGTGAAGATGCTGTGCTGGGCGTATACGCCGGGAGTATACGCTGGCGGATGCTAGGCGTGTATGCTGAAGGATGTCCAGTTGCTTCAATCCTTGCTCTTTGGTGTTATCTTCATGCTGTCATTGAGACTTCATCGTCGGGCATGTGCATCTGTGGCATCGAGCGTACAGGCGAGGCGTGTACACCAGGCGTGTGGGCCGGATGTCCACGCTTGGCTTATACGCTAGGGCGTATACGCTGGGAGTGTCAAGCATGCATGCAGGGCGTATACGCTGGTACTGCTGGGTGTTTACATCAGGCGTATACGCTGGTACTGCACACTTAGTGAAAATTAAGCGTTGCGATCCCCAAGGTTGCCGTATGTCACATCTCATGCAGCCGATGTCATTCATGGGTCCCAAGGTCCTTCTTGGTGTCTGACAAATACTAAGCTCTGAATTTTGTGGTGTTTGATTGGCCCCTCTTTGTTGATGCTTGAAGGAATCGACCCGAGAAGCGTCGACAAAGAAGCGCAAAACACCACAAGCAACTTAATGTAGACGCTGTCCTTTGCCACCTGACTAGACGTTATCGCTCCGTGTTCAGTAGTACAAGGGATCGGGAAAGGGGGATTTTGTATCTGGGAGGTCAGGGAGATTGCAGGGATTGATGACTGGTCTAGGGGATTAATCAGGGGAAAGGGGATGCTCTGATGTATGGCATGCTGATCCTTGTCAATAGCCATTGTTTAGCAGACTCGGGGTTCAGACATGCAAGGTATGTCCTTTGGCAGAACAAGGCTCTTGGTTAGTATGCAAGAGAACCTGTTGGCAGAGCCAAAGCCACGGGGAGGTGTGTTACATGCTTTGGAGGAATAGGGCCCATGTTTAATATTCAGGGGGACCTGTTGGCGGAGAGCCAGAGCCATGCAACTGTATGCTTCTTGACCGCCTTGGACATGAGTACTTGGTTTTGAGACCACTGCCTTCCCGTCTAGGGCTTATATGGGAAGTGCCAGGAGTCTCACTCTTTTTTTTTTTGCATTGATCTTGTACTCATGTGCAGGTGTCAGGCTGTGTGTCGCAACTGCTGTAATGTTTTGCAGTGTGCCACAGTGTGCTTGTTGTTTTGAATATACTAGATGTGTCAAGGGTGTGGCTGAATAAAATGCACTGGTGAAAGGATAGGGAATTTATCGATGAATGGGGATGTACTGGTGAATGGTTTGATTTAGTCTTGCCGAGTATGCTGTGAACATTGTCTTATCTTGCTGCTCGTGATGAAATGCATTCTTGTGCGAAACTTCTGGGCATCATCCTGCAAACAAAACTTCGAGGAGACAAGAAAAACTATAAATGAATAGATGAGCTTAGACTTACATGGCGGCCCATGGCACAGGAATGCCGAAGGATGGCAAGTACTATATGTAGATGACAGAAGTATTGATAAGGGCAATTGATGACGGGCGATGCAGTGAAGCTGATGGATGATCACGGCGGTGGATTGATGTGCCGGAAGTGAACTTGCCAGTTTATGGTCCTGGAAGACTATCATGGGTTAGTTTCATGTCATAACTCGTTGGACATTGTCTGTTTAGCATCGTGGCGGACATTACATTGCCAGTTTCTAGTCTTAGCGGACTATGGAGAGACAAGCTAGTTTATAGTCTTAGCGGACCCGAATGGTTAGGACGATGGCAGTTTACTGTCATGCCGGATGGGTGCTAGTTCATTGTCCTTGCGGACACTGTGGTATCAATTTCAAGTCATGATCCAGGACTATTCTGTGGTATCAGTTTCAAGTCATGATCCAAGACCATTCTGTGGTATCAGTTTATAGTCGTAATTCTAGGACTTTTCACGTACCTGAGTTTGTGTTCAGACGTAGAACGGTTTTAGGTATAAATGATTTGTCGGATTGGAAAACTCATTTCCTTCCATGTCGGCGAGCTTGAATGCACCATTATCGAATGCTTTGATGACCACGTAAGGCCCTTCCCAGTTGGCTGAGAATTTGTCTGGGTGTTCCCGAACGGCTTTAAGCACAAGGTCACCTTCTTTGATAGGGTGCTTGTTGATGTCATGCCGATGTTGTTGCCATTGTTGTTTTTGTTACCATTCGATCTGATCGAAGGTGTGCACACGTTCTTCTTCCACCGAGTCGAGATCAACAATTCGTAAATCATTGTTTTGCCCGTCGTCGAGGAGCCCAGAAAGTGTGATCCTTAAAGATGGTACCTGCAGTTCCAAAGGTAAAACAGCTTCTGAACCATAAACAAGACTGTACGGTGTCTTACCTGTTGACGTTCAGTGTGTTGTGTGGTATGCCCATAATGCGTAGATTAATTGCTCGTGCCATTTCCTTTTGCTCTGGGTTAGCATTTTCTTAAGTATTCTAATGATCTTCTTATTTGTTGCTTCTGCTTGCCCATTGCTCTGAGGATAGTAAGGGGAGGAAAATGAGTGTTTGATCCCTAGACTGTCACAAAAAGTTTGGGTTTTGACACTACTGAACTGTGGCCCGTTATCAGTGATAATTGTCATGGGAATGCCGAAACGGTTTACTATGTTTTCAATGATGAAATTACACACGTGTTTAGATGTGGTTTTTCGGAGGGGAACAGCTTCTACCCACTTCGTGAAATATTCAGTGGTTGTTATGATGAAACCATGCCCTACCGAAGATGAGGGTGTTATCGGGCCGATAAGGTCCAATCCCCATTTTTGAAAGGGCCACGGGATTTGCGCTGTGTGCAACTCGTTCGATGAGACGTGGATTAGGTTACTATGCTTTTGGCAAGTGTCGCATGTTTTAACCTTGGAGAGACAGTCATATTCCATATGCGGCCAATAATAGCCTAATCGTCTTATTTTCGTGGCCATGGATTTTGGCGCTATGTGTCCTCCGCATAGCCCCTCATGTATTTGTTCAACTATTATTTGGGTGTCATTGCTACTAACTCATGTTAGCAATATGCCTTCATAGGATCGACGACATAGCGTGTCCCCTATGAGGGTGTATTGCCTAGAACGTTTTCATACGGCGTCCTTTTGCACATTCGTTAGATGTCATGGTGCTTCACCACGTAGAAGGTATTCTTTTATGTCATCGTACCATTCTATCGCGTGTGTTGTACTAACAGATGCAATTAGCAATGTGTTAAGGGTGTCAGTGATGGGTCCAGCGCAACTGGTTATGGAGCTCGGCAATGTGTGAAACATGTCAGGTGAGATATTTAATGCTAAGGTTGCTAACACATCCGCAATAGTATTGTTGTTTCTGGAAACGTGTTGCACCTCCGTACTTTCAAAGTGCCCTATTAAGTGTTTCGCCAAATCGCAGTATGGTTGTAAATGTTGAGCTTTACATGTGTAGACGTCTGTGACTTGGTTTAGGACTAGTTGTGAATCCCCCCTGACTACAAGCCGTGTGATGTCTGAAGCCAGCGCGGCCACGAGGCCTCTAAGGAGACCTTCGTACTCTCCTATGTTATTCGTACAATGAAAGTTGAAGCGGTAGGTAAAGGGTCGGATCTCCCCAGAGGGATAGGTGATGACAGTGGCCGCACTTCCTCCTCGAGAGGTGGATGCTCCATCAAAGTTTAGGATGGCATCATAATCTTGGGGCACTATGTCTATGGTGTTTATGTTCTCATCTAGGAATTCTAGGTCTATGGTTTCTTGATCACGCATTGGTGACATGGCCATTTGATCTACTATGGCTTGACCCTTGACTGATGATTGCACTACATAATATAGGTCAAACTCAGCTATCATGGCTTTCCACCGTGCTATTCGACTCATTTCGTAAATGTTCCCTGTTATAGCTCTTAGTACATTGTCCTTACAGATTATGTAGACTTGATTACGGAAGAGGTAATGTCGTCATTTTCTTAGAGAAAAGACTAAAGCTAAACATGACTTCTCCACGTTGTTGTACTTCTTTTCATGGGCAACTAAGGCATGACTCAAGTAGTATACAGAGACCTCGGTTCTGTCATCTTGTTTTTGGCAAAGCATAGACACGATGGACGATTCCGAAGTGGCAAGGTAGATGTAAAACGGTTTGTTGTTTTGGGGCGGGTAAAGCGTAGGTAGTCGGGCAAGTGCTGTTTTGATGTTTTCGAATGCTTCTTGGCACTACGGAGTCCATTCAAAATGGGTGTTTTTACGCAACAGATGATTCATAGGTCTAAGTTTGTCTGTTAATTTTTCTACGAAGCGCCTGATGAATTGTAGTCTACCTTGCAGGCCTCGGAGTTCGATAAGGTTGCTCGGGGGTTTCAGATTTGTTATGGCGTTAACCTTATCGGGGTCTACTCTTATCCCTGCTTCAGAGGCTATGAATCCGAGCATTTTTCCTGTTTTGACGCCAAAGACACACTTTTTTGGGTTAAGTCTTAGTTCGTACTTTCAACAACGCTTTAAGACTAAGTCGAGGTCTTGTACATGTTGTTCGATCGTTTTTGACTTAACTACGATATCATCCACATAATCGTTGAGTGACCATAGCATATAATCACTAAAGATAAACATCATGGCTCTTTGATATGTGTCCCCTGCGTTCTTGAGACCGAAGGGCATCATGGTGTAACAAAAAGTTCCCCATGGGGTCATGAAGGTGGTTCGAAGTTGATGTTCCGGGTTGATGTGTATTTGGTTGTATCCCGAAAAGCCATCCATAAAAGATAGCAAGGCATGTCCGGTAGTTGAGTCAACAAGTTGATCGATGCTGGGTAGGGGAAAGTCATCTTTTATGGTTGCTACATTTAAATCTCGGAAGCCAATGCATAAGCGAATGCTTCCGTTTTTCTTTGGGACGATGACCATGTTTGACACCCACTCGGCGTAATCAATGGCTCGAATGAAACCAGCTTGGTAAAGCTTGGTAATCTCATTGCGAACTGACAATGCCATCTCAGGTCTAACTTTTCGTGCCTTTTGTTTTACCAGTCGTAGTTTGGGGTCGAGAATAATATTGTGTTGGAAAATTCTAGGATCTAGCCCGGGCATGTCCGTATAGGACCAAGCGAATGCCTTCATGTTTTCCCTAAGTACGTTCTCAATGTCTTTCGCTAGTTGTGGTTGCAGTAATGTGCTTAATTTTAATACTTTGATTTCCTCATCAGGCATGGTAATGGGGGTTTCAGCTAACGGGTCTTCGGTGATGTTTTCGGCCTCTATGTCAAGGAATTTCGTCATACCTTCATAATCGTCTGTGGCTTGCTGTGTTGAGGCTATGAACATGTCGTCCGTTGATGAACCTAACTTGATGTAGTTTATGTTAATGCCCCGCGTGATATGGCCGTATGGTCCATCAATGATCAACGGCGCGGTTAAATGCGGACAATCCATTGAGCTTGCTCCTGCCAATAAATGGAGAGCCACGTGAGCAAAAGGGGGGAATCGTTCTGTGTCTTTTAGTAATTTTTAAACTATGTGTACGTGTATGATGGTGGATTATCATCACACCTGGACGCATGGTAGTTTAAGGCCATACCGGGCCGCGATCGGATGGGGAAATGGCAGTTTAAGGCCGTACCGGGCCATTATGGTGGTTTAAACCAGCGTAAACGTGTAAAATGAGGTCCATGGAGAAACTAGGACACAATAATCTCTGTTTTTAATTAATTTTTAGTTAATTTTTATCACTTTTGGGCAAATTTTGGCGAAAAAATAAGCAAAAAAGGCAAAAAAATGGAGCAACGGTGGCATAAGTGACGGCGGCGTCAACGTCAGCGTCATCGGAGCACTATATAAAGGGACGGGGGGTCCATTTGTTTCTTACTTTGAAAGCGACATTGTAAGCGACAGAGCGCCACCTGCTAAAGCGTAAGCGTAAGCATAAACCTGCCTCCCAGCGTAGACGCCAACGAGAGACCCTAGCGTAGACGCCTAAGATTAAACCCCAGCGTAGACGCAGAGTGGCCTTAGCGTAGACGCAGAGTGGCCTTAGCGTAGACGCTGAAGAGTAAACCTGCGAGCACCAGCGTAGAAAGTTGTCCGGCGTAAACTTACATCGACAGCGTAGACAATCCGAGATGGGCAAGGGGAAGGAAGTGAAGGGCCAGGGCAAGAAGGGTCCCGACCTGACCTTTGTAGAAGAGACGGAGGCTATGCTGCATGGCCTGCCTAGGCCAAAGATCCCATCGTGGCCTGTGATGTCCCACAGGTAGGCTCTGATTCCTGCCTCTGTTGTTTCTGTGCTATTTTTTGTTTGTAGCGTAGACGGTCTCAGCGTATACACTAAGCATAGAAGGGTTTTCAGCATAAGGGTTTTCGGCGTATACGCCGAGCGTAACTGTGAAGCGTAGACAACTTTTATTGGCGAAATGTTTGTCAGCGTAATTTATTTATCATCGGCATAACTTCTGTTTACGGCGTATACGCTGTACGTGAATGGGTTCGGGTGTCAGCGTAAAGTAGATTGTTGTCAGCGTAGACGCTGAGCTGGCTAGCGTATACGCTGAGTTTTGAATTGCATTTTTACGCTAAGTGTTGGTCGGCGTATACGCTTTATATGTGGCGTATGCGCTGAGTTTAAGATGTTATTTTAGGCGACGTGTCAGTCTCGCAGGTGCATACGCTGGTTTATGCGGCGTATACGCTGAGTTTAAGAGTTAGAAAATTTTCAATTTTTGAGCGTTGATCCATAATGTGATTTTCATCTCTCGAGCTGTTTCTAAGCATGGCTAATTGATTGTAGCATCGCGATTGGTTGCAGGGACAGCAAACGTTTTCTTATTGTCGTTGAACTCATCGGGATATTGACGTGGGTTGGCCCCGTTGAAGATGGCGAGGTTCCCCCGGATCTGACTGTGAATGACGACGGGTTTTGGTTTCGGGGAGGCGCATGTGGGTTTCTGTCCTTCTTGTTGGACAACTTTGAGGTGGTCATCTGGTCAAACTTTGATGAGGTGACAGCACAGAGCGTGCTTGAAGAGATGCTGCCGAGGGCTGTGGAGGGTGTCATGGTTTTTATACAGGACATCAAAGAGGGGCCTTTTGTTAACGAAGATGGTACTACGCGCGGGCCCCGAGCCACACGCCCATTAACGCACGTGTGGGCATTATTGCCGCAAGGGCTGGATTATCTCAACAATACGTTGTTCATAGCTACCCGCACACATACATTATTCCAGAACCCTCCCAGCACGGTGTATCGAGTGGCCAGGTAGGCATGTTTCAGTTTACTGTTTCCTTTCATTATTCAATGCTCGCTTCTTGTTATGACCCATATTTGCTTACAAGCCGAAGACTCACCCAGATGGGATACTCATTGAAGATGAAGGACTAGCCCTTGCTCGCACAGCTCTGGAAGCATTTATGATGGGCCCTAACCTTCGTGGGACTGTGCTGAAGTAAACGAAGGGTTCGATGGTCCACTTTCACAAGTAGTTCTCCAGAGCGTTTGCGATGTGCAAGGCTCGTGGGTGGCTTCATGAAGACTGGACTGACAACGGGCCAATTTTCTCTCGTGATCTTGGCAGCACATCTAGATCTACCACCGATGGTAAATGATAACACTTCTTAGATATGTTAGTGGGTTCATCCAATTGCCTGGATTTACGCTGATNACTTTTTATGACGCTGAGTCCTGATGTTTCCATTGGGGAGATGATCAGGATTGTAGACTCCTTTAATGAGTCTGTCACATACTACAACACCCGGATTAAGGGTGTGAAGGTAGTTTTCTATCTGTCGCCCGAGTTCTTTTCGGACCTATTTGGCGTACTGGCAGATGGCTTGAATGTAGTATTAGACAGAACTCATAAAGAGCTCCAGATGATCCGGGAATTGGACTGGCTAGGCGTGGCAAAGGGTACCAAGGGGTTCCCGATGCAGGGGAAAGCGAAGGTTGTAGAAGTGAACGAACTATATCCCCTATTCAAAGCATGGGTATTCCCCAAAACACTTTCCCAGATGAGGTTCCTTGGGGTTGAGGCTGTTCATGTGATGTGAACTGTTTTGGAAACAGGGATGCGATACAACTGGGCAAAATTTTTATTGGCGGGCATGCACAAAGAGATAGTGCGATTGCGCTCGAATGTCGAGGCGCAATCCCATTTCACCTTTGCATTTTTCACCGGTTCTCTTCGCCATTTTGCCGAGTTCTTGGTACTTCACGCAGATAACAAGTTTGTCTTGTGGGATTGGGGTCAACTATCCCGCCCGTGGATCCATCACCTGTATGACACAGCCAAATCCCAAGATGCACCCGAAGGTATCGATGAATCCGTTTCTGTTACTACGGGAGGATCATCTGGCAGTTCAATCCATACACATGATAGTGTGGGGTTGGAGCTAGATGAGCTGCCTTACACTGCTAGAAGGGCAGAATGGGTCATCAGGGAAACCATCGGCTAGGCTAAAGCAAAGCTAAAGAGGCCTGAGTGCCTGGCTGAGGACGTTTCCGGTGTGAGCCAGCCACGCGTGAAGCGGATACGCTTCAAGATTCCTGGTGAGTGGAACTCACCTGCTTATTACTTTAGCATTTTTATTCTGTTTATAACTTTCACCTCAATCGCTTACGTGTCATTGATATATTTTTCCTTTGGCTTGATTTTTAAAACAGCAAGGAAACAGGCTTTAGAGACGATCACGGAGGAGGAGGAAACCAATATGGAGAAAAACAACGAGGAGGAGCATACATAAAAGAGTCAAGGTGGCGGGATGGAGGAGTTAAGGGAGAAAACCATAGGAACTAAGCCGTTGGATGACCAAGGCAGTGTCGACCAAATGTTCCGTAGTTTTCTTCAAGGAGATTTGGATTTAGGCACTCCCCCAGGGGATGACAAAGGGCACGGTACGTTTTTCCTTTTATCTTGTTTTGATTTCTCCTGTCAGTTGTCCTTTTTGTGGGTTATATTTTTGTTTATTTTTATGTGTTTTTTATTCTGTCCAGATGAAGGTAGCGAGACCAAAACGGTGCGCCTAGACGTACCAATGAAGATGGTTCCTCTTGAGAAGACCACTGAGGTCAGTTCTTCTCGTACTCGTGAGCCACTTATTTGGTCAGAAATGCCAAGTAAGCTGGATTTTTTGGCTGGCATCGCGGAGGAAGTCATTGCACGGATCCAAGAAGCCCACCCTGATATAGGTATGAATCACCTAAAGCTTTAGAGCTTCGCATTTTGCTTGTATAGTTTTGACATTTGTATTTTTCGCATGGGTAGGTGCTAAACTAAGATGGGATCCCTCAAAAAGCGTTAGCATGGAAAGCCTCACCACATTCTCCCCCGCAGTGGAGCAGGTGCCAAGGCCTGTTTATGAGGGAGTTGCAGAAAGCCTTGCACACCATGCTAAGTCATTATGGACTTGCAGGCATTCCATTGAGCAGTTGTGGCTGCAAATATAAGCAAAAGAAAAGGAAGTCTCCGAATTGTCAGAGGAATGTGATGATTTAAAGGCTCGATATGAGTTCGCCACTGCTAAACTAAGTGGAGATCGCTCTTGGCGAACATCAGAGATTACATACACCAGGTATTGGAACCTTTTGAATCGTCATGCATCACTGACTCGGAGAATGGCAGAACGCAGAGCTCAAATTGATCTCCTGAACCTTAAGTGTCAAGATTGGAAGGCGTTTGCTTCTAAGGTTCATAAGTGGGGTCAGGACGAGAAGAATCATAAAAATTACTACAAGAAGTTGCTAAAAGAGGTATCCATTGAAAAGCGCCAACTAGAAATGTTTGTAGAGGGTTTAGGTTTGCATTCGGCCTTCGATACTTTTGCACAAAATACAACTGTGGAAATGGAGTCGCCTACAAGGGTGATCACAACTGCGTATGGGGAAGTGTCGGTTGGAAAATTTCCATTGAAATGTCCCACCTGGTCAGCTGTCGACAAAGGGAAGACTTTGGCAGACAATGACTTAGGCCTGGATGGGACGGACTGGGCCAGTGTTTCTGAGGATGAAATCCTTCGTCGGCTGGAGTTTAGCTTAGCGGGATCTCCTATGGTGAGTGTTTTGTTCTTATGGAGGTAATTTATTGGATAACGTTTAACATTTTGGCATTCGCTTATTCTTATGTTGGTTGTTTGTTCTCAGGATAAAGGTGGTGATGATGCTCAAGAGGTGGGCCCCAGTGGAGCAAGGGCCCTTGACGCTGGTGGATCTAGAGATGACGACCCTCCCGCCTCAGATGTTTAGTGTTTTGATTTTTGATTTTTTGTTGTTTTGTTGTTTGAGTCAGATTTATACGGAAAATGTGATTTGGAAATTCTGAAATGGATGAAAATAGTTGAAACTTGTAATTGAACAATGTTGTATGTAAGAAATTTTTTTTTTTTTGTTGATTTTCAATTTGGTTGCACACACGACACAATGTTAAGATGTTTTTGGATTTGCATTTCTGTTTAAATGTAATGCACTGAAATAATGATAAATGGTACGTAAAAAGGAAGACAGGGTATGCGCTAGTTTAAGGCCATTTCGGGCCTAATTTGCACTAGTTTAAAGCCATTTCGGGCCATTATGCGTAGTTTAAGGCCATTCCGGGCCCCATTGTAAACGAGCAATATTTTGGATAAAGCGGATAAGTTTCTTGGTGGACCGAACATTTCTGATTGTGGCTAGTTTTATGTCATTGTGGACGTGATAGTTTAACGTCTTTCTAG
Source organism: Gnetum montanum (assembly GCA_015680685.1). Classification (NCBI taxonomy): domain Eukaryota; kingdom Viridiplantae; phylum Streptophyta; class Gnetopsida; order Gnetales; family Gnetaceae; genus Gnetum; species Gnetum montanum. The sequence goes on from MNCI01027477.1 coordinate 141,592, forward strand.
ACAAAGGGTGTTGTTTAATAATGTTCTTGGCTCTATTATAGTTTAATGTCATTTCGGACTGTATGTAGTTTAACGTCATTTCAGACGAAGGGTATTTTATTTTAATTGTTTTTTGATTTTCTTTATTTTTATGTCAGGGGGTGTATTAGCCGGTACGATTTTGTATTCTACGTCTCCTTCGTTGAGCACATTGAATGGCAATTCAGTCCAGGAGACGTCCGTTAGAATGTTTTCGGTATCAGTATTTTCAGGTGCTTCGGTGTCCGTCGTTGTTTCTGTGTTGGTTTCTTCATGAGGCGATGTGTGTGGAGTATTGGATGCGGGTGTTTCAGTTTTAGAAGACTCTTGTCCCATGTTCGAAGGTTTAACGCCTACCAGTTGTGATTTGTTTGTGTCATTTTGGCTAGGCTTGTCGAGTTCAATCTCAGAGCCTTGGTCCATGTCTGTGTGTGACGAAATGATGGGAGTGGCCGCTTTCCCATGTATGATGATTTCACTACCCTCATAGGGTAGGTGAATCTCCTGATGTATAGGGGACGAAACAGCTCTCAGTTGGGCCAACCAGGGTCTTCCTAATATTAGGTTGAACCCTGGCATCTCATCGACAACTAGGAAGTCAGCGGATGTGGGGAACTAGTCTCCAGCTATGAAATCTAAGGTTATCGTGCCTTTGACCAGTACACGTGACCCGCTGAATGACCTTAAACATGTTGTTGTGGTTGGTTTAATTAAGTCGGTAAGCCACAGTTGTTCAATGATGGGATATGGTACGACGTTTGTGGCCGCCCCATCGTCTACGTGGACTCTATGTATTTTGAATTGGTTTATATGTATTGTTATGAACATAGGGACTGTTGTTATTTCCCCTATGTTCTTGTCCACTTTGATGTTGTCATCCTGGAAGCTCAAGGGTTTTCGGAATGACCCCATGAGATGAGTACATGACAGCATGAATGGCAGGTTTACTCGAAGGCAAATCCTCGTTGACCAGTATGGACGTTAGCATGCGCACGAGAGCTTCCCGATGAGTTTGGGATGTTAAAACCAAGTCATACAAGCTTAAAGAAGTGTTCTTTTGCTTCAGCTCTTGGGTGACTTACATCAAGGCTGTTGCGAAATCCCTGCTGTTAGGAATGCTCTTGTTAGCAATGACTGGGTCCATTGGGCCCAATAGTTTTATTTTGTGTTTTGGTGGCCTATCATTCTTGCTCTGTGCTGTAGTTTTAAATGGTTCATATTGTTTTGATGGTTCACCCTGATTTCCTGAGTTTGGTTGATTGTTGGTTGACGACATGGGTATGGAATTAAGTGGAGTGCGTTTGGGTGGCCCCAGGGCCAACCGTTGGCGCTCTTTCTCCAAGCGTTCATGCGTAAGCCTATTAGCTAAGCGTTCTCACGTGTGGCGTGGAGGTGGAGCTGGTCTTGGAGCCTCAGATTACCTTGGATTGCGCACCACATATGGAGGTGGGCGGGATTGCGATTGGTCAATGGGAGGCGTTTGAGCCGAAGGCTAGCCGGGGATCCTAATGACGTAGGGGTGAGGTTTGCCCTGCGCCTGTGTGGTGGAGGTTTGACAATTATTAGGACTTTCGGGTGTCCTAACGATGTACGGAATCGGTTTCAGTGGAGGTTGGGCCTCCGCTATTGCGACGGCTGGTGGTACTCGGACTACGAAAGGAGCAGTCCGAGTGTGAGGGGATAGTGGCTTTGAGGATGTAGGTACAGCTGAAGGTATGTGGATGACATAGGGCTGCTGTGGGGCGCATGGTGGTTGAGATGTGGGGGCAAACATAGTGGGAGGAACCTGCACTATGAATGGCCTATTAGGTGTTTCCTGTTTATGTTGGGGGTAGATGGTGTTGATGTTACGTGCCTCGGAATCGTCATCGAAGTAGATCATGCTAATCACATACGGGGCCTCTTTGGTGTTCAGGGGATCCTTATACATCCCCATAGGCTGATTCTGCGATTGGACCGGGTTAGCCTCATCAAAAGTGATTTGGCCGTTGTCGATCATCCGCTGGATATCCTGCTTCAGGGTGAAGCAGTAATCCGTTCCGTGCCCATTGCGTTGATGGTAATCGCAAAAACAATCCATCCTAAAGCCTTTGGGTATGGGCGGCTCATCTGGCATTGTTAAGCTTGGGTTCTGTACGAGTTGGCAGAACCGGTCATGTCTTTGGATGGCCGCTGGAGATAACTGCTTATGTTTCATCAGCCCAGCTTTCAGGAGCTAATCAAAGAGTTGGGACGGTTTCATCGGCAGAGAGGTGTATTGAGAGGGTTCTTTCCTCTCGAAATTGCGCATACGGTTTGTTGGGTTCTGTGATGATGATGACTCCGGGGCTGTTGTGGGAGTGGGTTTATAGTAGTTAGTAGGGGTTGCGGGTGATTTTTGTTGGTGGGTGATGTTCGTTTATTGGGCTTCTGCTATCGCTGCTATAGTTGTCTTGGCCTTCTCTTTATCCTTTTTAGTATGTTGATTTTTGAAGGCCAAGTATGCCGGGTCATGGCTATTTTGAGCCGCTTCCTCTATGTTCTTGATCTGCGCAAATGCCTGGTTAAGATCACGCGCGTTAAGGTAATATAATTTGGACTTGAAGAAATTGTTGACAGCCCCCTTCAGAATTGTAAGTAGATAAGTTTGGGAGATTGGTTCATGTAGCTCGTTGAGAGCTGCACTCCATCTCTGAATAAACTTCTGTATAGGTTCAAGCGGTGCTTGCTTGACCTGTATGAGGTTGTCCAGCGTGGCCTCGAGTTTCAAGTTGTACTTGAACAGAGTCACAAATTGGCTTAAAAGATCCTTCAAGGAGAAGATAGAGTTCCTGGGCAAGGCCCGGTACCAGTCGAGTGCCCTTCCCGCGAGGGACATGGGAAACACTCGTAGAATAGCATGAGGCCATGCCTGGAGCAATGCGCATTCTAGTCTAAATGTTATCAAATGGGTGTTGGGGTCCATCTCCCCATTATATTTGGTCAACGTCGGTAGGGACACGCCTTTGGGCAAGGTCAAAGGTGGGACAGAGGAGCTGATGGGGTCGTCGTTGTAGAAATCTACTACTTTCAACTCCCCGTCGGTGGCCGTTTTGAGGCGCTTTACCTCGTCAGTAAGTTCTTGCATTAATTTCTTGGCATCTACCCAGTCTTGGATGCTTGGTGATGCAGCAGCTTGAGGCTGTGGTATATTATACAAGTTAGATTATTGTATGGTGGGCTAAAAGGCCGAAAGCTGCACGGGTGGTGGTTGTGCTTGTGGAAAGGTTACGGTGGGCTGCACTAAGGATGGCACGTTGTATGGGAAATGTTGTTGTTGCTGCAGTTGGGGCTGTACCTGGCGAACATGGACTGGTCGAATGGTATGGTGTGGCATGTGGGTGTGAGAGGGTTGATGTGACGGGGCACCCATCGGTGGCCATTGCCCAATCACGTTATGCGAAGGGGCTCCTTCTTGGGTTACGGCCATCGAGGGGCCTGTGCGCGTTGGAAGGTGCGGGATGTAATGAGCAGATGTGGATGACGGTATTACGTGTAGCATCCCTATCACTCGGGGTGGGAGCGTCACCCCCACGCCAGCGTGAAGGGGCGGTGCTTACAAGGACGAACCCACAGCTGCAGCAGGGATGATTGTGAGAGGAAAAGTGTTAGGTTGGGAATCGCTATGGCGAGGAATATGCACTAGCGCTGCTGTTTCAGGTGGTGGTGCTTGAGCCTGGGTGAACCCAAGATGCTGGAGGGGCAGGATTTCCCCTGTGTCTGGATGAAAAATGGGGTTAGCCTGGGCTTGCGAGCTAAGAGTGTGGTAGGAGTCCTCGTGCTCGGATTGAGCGGCGAAGTCATCCTCCTCTTCTGGTTGGGGTTCTAGCGCATACCAATCCAATGTGTGGCTCCTTTGCAGGAGGAGTTGTGTGACGAGCTCCAAATACTGCTCCAGAATTGGGATTACATCATATGGGGAAGGGGTGAACTTGTGTCCTCCCCTATAAAAGAGTTCAAACTGCCTCTTTACTTCCATTTCAGCTCGATCAACAGCCAAGCCAGCTTGTATTTTATTACATATGAAATTATACTGGTCCTGGGTGATGATGTTGGAGGCTGGATCTCTCCCCTGTAACCTTAGTGACCGGCGGGGCCCTGCTGTAGGTTGCACCCCCGAGTGCTGTGCGACAGGCTGTTGGATGGCTGTGATGTCCATGGTGGCGGTGGTTTGAGTAGTGACAGCGTTGTTGTTTGCGGGGTTCATGATGTTGTGTCAGGGATATAAATCGGTCTGAAGATACGAAGTTAATGTGTTATGTAGCATAGAGCGTATACGCTTTAATTGACAGCGTATGGTGACGGCGTATACAGCGTATGTAGCATATACGGTTAGCGTAGACGCTGGGGAGCGTATACAGCCTAAGAAGGATCACGGTGTAAAATAGGACAGCGTAAACTAGGTGAGCGTAATATAGGAGAGTGTGTCACAACGTAAAGCAATGGCGTAAAAATGGTCACAGCGTAAAGCAGTTGAGCGTAAAACAGGTCACAGCGTAAAGCAGTTGAGCGTAAAACAGGTCATAGCAAAAAGCAGTGGCGTAAAACAAGTGACAACGTAAAGCAGTTGAGCGTAAAACAGGAGCTAGCGTATAACAGGAGAGCGTAAAATAGGTCGTAGCGTCAAATAGGAGCTAGCGTAAAAGAAAGCAGCGTAGGAGTTTCTAAGCAGAGTTTTGAGGGCGTAAACAATGTACAGCGTCAACGCTAAACAGTTGCAAGCTGGGTTTTTAGATCGGGCCACGTAGACACTGAAGGGTTTCAGCAGGTAGCGGTTTGCAGTTAGCGATGTAAACGCTTGACAACGTAAACACTGGGGATTTGTAGGTAAGGGTTTTAGGAGGCCCTCCTTCTAGCGCCAATTTCTGTACCGCCTGAAATCGTCGGTCTCCGGCTGGAAGGAAAATAGAGACGGTGGGATCGTAGGACGAGAACAGAAGACCCTGCCTTCGCCTGAGGGTGAGCTGGAATGCACGAAAGTAGAGTACCTTGGGTGGTCTGCACGCAGATCAAACAAGGATTTTCCCGCACGTACGCAAAGTGCTATCCGCTGGGTTATGCGTAAACGATGTAGCGAGCGTAAACAAAGCGTAAACAGCGTAAAACGAATGCGAACGGAGCGTGAATGTAAACGGAATGTGTGGGCCAAGTTGACGTAAAACTGCAAAATGTAAACAATCTTATGCTGCAAATGTAAACAATGGTATTACAAAGTCAAAGTACAGTGCACCGGTCTAACGCAGTCGTGAGGGACACGAGGCGGACGAAAAGCCCCGGCGTATGCAGGAATGACTCGGCTGGTTCGCAAGGCAGGCGGAGCGTAGAGACTGTGTGTACGGTGTACAGGGCTCTCCAGCGTAAGAGGGTTTCAGCTCTCGTGCACAGCGTAAATGTTCTCTGGTGTGCTCCGGGATTTTACCAACCGACCCTCGTGTGAAGTGGGAAATCAGGGTTTTATATACAGGTTGTTACGCTAGACTCAGGTTAGGAGATACGTGGCACGTTGATCGGGTGCACACACTTTACAAAAATACAATATATTACATCTGTCGGGCGTATACGTCGTGTGAGGTGAGCGTATACGCTGGGCATATACGCTGAATGAGGCGGGCGTGTGAACTTGGGTGGAGATGCTGTGCTAGGCGTGTACACTGGGCGTATACGCTGAAGGATGTCCACTTGCTTCAATCCTTGCTCTTTGGTGTTATCTTCATGCTATCATTGAGACTTCATCGTCGGGCATGTGGATCTGTGGTGTCGAGCGTACAAGCAAGGCGTGTACACCGGGCATGTGGGCCGGATGTCCACGCTGGGCGAATACGCTAGGGAGTATACGCTGGAAGTGTCAGGCGTGCATGCAGGGCGTATACGCTAGTACTGCTGGGCGTATATGCTGGGACTGCACACTTAGTGAAAATGAAGCTTTTTGACCTCCAAAGTTGCAATGTGTGATGCCAACTATAGCCATGATTGTCTGTGGGTCCCAAGGACCGGCTTTTTTCTTGGGAGGTACAGAGCTCAAAATTGTGTGGTGTTTCAGTAGGCAATGGACCTTCGTAGTCAACCTAACGTTCTCCTGGCAAACCTCTATCAAGTCCTTGTCTAAATGATATGTCTGAGCATTTGCTAAGAACTCAGCAAAGATTGCCGAATCTTGTTCATCCTCAACTATCTGAAGTTTAACCTGAAGCTATTGAAAAGCTTCATCTTTGGTGAGCTCATGGTTGAGGAGAGATGGATTAGCAAGTTGGGTTCTTAACTGGGTGACTTTTATTGCCAAGCGTTGACAAGTGGCTTGAGCAGCTTCAAGTTACCCTTCTAAAATGAGGCTCTTCCCCCTTGCTGAAAGCAGCTCTGACTGGGTTGTAGTGATGTTATCCGAAAGGTCAAAGACATCCAGAAGTGGTTTCTCGAATCCCACCAGTTGGTCCAATAGCTCTTCATGTTATGTTGCATCAATCGTGCTATGTGAAGTTCTGACGAATGCCTGTACATCTTGAAGCCCATGCACATCTGATACAAGCATTATCGATGCATTGAGAGCCGTAGCAATCGTATCAGCAACCACTTTGGCCACAATCTCCTATCCTTGGTGCTGCATCACCAGGACTATCGTCCGCTTTCCATCTTCCAAGCATATCAAGAATGTAGCAGCATTCCTTGAAATTTCAAGGAATAGTTGTTGAGTTGATACCATTACCTCTCGGATGCTAGGATCTGTTCTTGTTGGCACTTGCATTCGGGCGGCAGAGAACATCAGCCCTGCTCTTTCTAGCAAACTAATTGATCGAGCCACTTGCTCCAGGTGGCTCATTGCAGGGCGATAGACTGAAGGGTCTTCCCCTCCACCAGTCCTGGCAGATTGCTCTTGCTAGCTCAAGAGCGATTGTCGGATTTTGCAGATGTGTTCTACAATAATTTGCAAACCTGACGTTGTTGTTTGTGCAGGTGGTACAAGTGGTTGCTGCTCTTCCTCCATCTATGTAGTTGTAGGAGTCATATCCTTCATCATTTCATGCCATGAGGCAATTGGGGTTTGCCAAAGTGTATCATTCGCATAGCATGCTATCCCTACCTATTTGCACAATTTTCTAATTAGGCAAGGGAAAGGGAGAGCTTGTCTTCCATGTTTGCTTTTGATGAACCTCTTCTTAATTTCCAAGAATAATAACTATGGAAGACTCATTGGAAACTTCCCACTTAGGGCAGCACATGCACAAGCAGAGAAAGCTGTGATTTTGCTAGGTCTTACCATTGGATTTAGGTGGTAAAACGTGATCTTGGAATACACCCTCTCTACGATGGTTAGAGAGCCAAACTCCTTGCAGTCTACCCCATAGCACTGCCTAATCCACTCCCCTTTTACCTCAAGATCTGCTTGTTTTGGAATCTCCACCACATCTGCTCCAGTCTCTAGCAACCCCAGAGCTTGTGTTATTGCCTCTACAAAGTAAGAGACATAGTTGTCTTTAATTCTTACCCTGGACCCTGGTTGACGATTTATCTAGAAGAGATAGGTCTCCCCTATGTACCATTCCCCACTGGTTGTGATAATTGGCCACATAAGAGAGTTTTGTAGTTGAAGCCTCACATCTTCTGGTGCATTCTCGAGAAATGGTCCAAAGTTTATCTCTTGTAGGATCATCCGTTGCACTTCTCGTGGCTTGATAGCATCGAGACATGCTTGGGTCAAGGTGACCTCAAGCTTTGGTGTTATCCCCGGAGTTTCATCCCCATGCGATTGCTCACCGAGAATCCCCTCTTCGGGAATTTGACAGACAGATTCCACATTAGGTCCTTCACGGAGGGGGCCAGTTTCATGAGAGCCCTCCACGTGCTCTGGTTACACGCCTTGTTCCCTTCCCATTCGTAGATGCTTATCCCTTAATTGAGATGGTCCTTCACCCCTTGGATGCCTTGGTTTGGGTGCCATCTACAATCAAACATAACCACCCATTAGACTATTCATAAGTAGCTCAAAATGGTCCTTATACACCTTCTTAGTTTGACAAAGTTATGTTGTTGGCATGGGCATTCCATTAAATCCCCCGGAGTGTTAATTCATGGGTTAGAGCCAAAAACAACAAGGGATGAGTTGGAGTTTAAATGGTTGTTTTTGTTTCTTCCCTCAGAGGTGCAAAGTCTTAATTAATTAAATAATTTATTAATTAATTAATTAATTACACATAGGCTTCACCCTCCCAAGACTGAGAGCATACCTCCGGGTGCTTAAGAGTGCAAGAATCGATTGATGCAGATGCACGATGAAGTGTAGGTGCTTGGGAAGAAGTTAGGCAAAAACAAATGGCAAAATCTCCCCCTAATTTGTTTGCAAAATGATGAAAATATAAAGTACAATGGCTATATATATAGGGGTTGGATGCTGCATCGACGAGGCTGCGTATACCCTACGTATACGGGGCCCCGTATACACAAGGGGTCGCACCTATTGACCAACATTGACCAACCTAGAAAAAGCCCAAAAAGATTAATTTAAAATGCCAAATTGAGGCAGTTGAATAGCATGAGAGGCCTAGAACACGATTGAGGACAAAAGGAAGGGAATTCGAGCTAGAAAAAAATTTAAAGATGGGAGAACGTGGTGAGAAAGGACTCCGCAGGAAAGAAATTGAGTGATGGATAACATGGAAACAAGCCACCAACAAACCAATAGGATGGGAAACTAACAAACAACATCAAGAATATGAAAGTAGGTCCTCCCCATAGTAGGCAGTAGCCTTCATAGCCCTTGCATATCCCCAACACTAAGGTCCATGGGCCTTGAGTCTAAGGAATGGTAATCGCAAGTTAATACACCCATCCATGAGAACCTACCATGGCATGAGAAGTTCAAGGAAATCACAACAAACAATCAAAACATAAGACTGGTAGTGAGGTGAGTCATGGAGAGAAATGGGTGGACAGAGAGGAGTGAGAATGGAATTCCAATTATTGGGCACATGAAACCCTATGTGAAGTTGTGGTTAAGTGACCTGATAGGACCTTGCCTAAGTTCAAACCCAAAACCATCCACATCCAGTGACATCGCAGCAACATGCGAAGACCTATCCACCCC
>MNCI01027477.1:150710-178011 GCA_015680685.1 Gnetum montanum
CCCAAGTGGACAAGAATGCACCCGTAGAGAACCACCACTCCAACATATGTAAGAGGAAGGAAGTGAAATAGAACGAAGTTAGAGGGGATGAAGGCGGTCCCATAACTAGTGCTTGTGGCCCGTGAGAGGCAATCTACGGGGTGTGCTTTGAATTCCCACATGATTAAGATTTTATTCATGTGTTTTCTTTTATGTTGTGGGAACCACACCATGCAAAGACCCATGCTTGTGTGCATGCATTCGACCAAGGGGTGTGCTTTAAATCCTCATTTTTTTATTTTTTTTTCTCTTTTTTTTTTCATTTTTGATGAGGACCACAGCATGCAAGGTCAAACTTCCAAGGAGCTTCCTTATAGAGGTAGAAGGATGATAGATGTTGCATTTCCCTTGATGTCACACCTAATTCAAACCATTGGGTCATCCCTGAGTCTAGGAACTACACAAGTCACACCTTAATTATAATGTTTTTAAGTGAAAGGGGGTTGCATGTTTCCAAGAGTTGGAAAACCATGGAGTGGGTGAATGGGTGGATGACATGGACTCACTATCGATATTATGAGTGAAAGTAGATACAAAATCCAAGAACAACCATGCAAGGACAGGAGCAAGGTAAAATAAGTGGCTATTCTCAATGACCCATCGCAACGAAAACCATCTGCGCCAAACTTGATGACAATAAGACAACTTATTAGTGATTGATTGGAAATGAAACATACACATATGCATAAATAAAAAACAAAGAAATGGAAAAATAAAATAAAATAATTTAAGAAAGGAAAAAATTATCAAGAATTAGCAAACATATGAACAATGTTGAAAAATAAAAAAGTGTAAAACAAAAAATTCCAAAAAGAGTGAGGAGTGTAGTGGAATGGACTGGCATGGAAGACGGTCTCCCCCATGACTAGGCGGAAAGGAGGAGATGCGAAAGATGGAACGAGGTTGTTCTGGTGATGATGAGGTAGTAGCACTAGTTAAGTGGAGCTCATGGAAATATTTTAGTTGTTGCTAGTTGACCAACTGCGTCCATGTGGATTCCTCATGTTTGTGGATAAGCAAGACCCTAGATGGGAAGATTTTGAAGACAATGTAAGATCCCTTCCACAGTGTTTAAAACTTGGTCGGTTGTGATATATGTGTGGGGTTCCAATACAACACCTTGTCTCCATGTCTAAATGTGACCTTACAAATCCTAAGATCATGACGTTTTTTGTTGTAGGCCTTGTGGATCTCATTTGAGCTAATCAATTCTCATCTAGCACACTTAGGTTGATAAGTCGTTCATGTTGTGCTAGTGGTAGGTCAAGGCCTAAGTCACTAGCTGTGGATAGTTTCTAGAGTTCTGCTTGGATTGGGAGTTTTGGTAGCTTATCGTACACTAACTCATAGGGAGAGTAACCTATAGGAAGCTTCCAAGTGGAGCGATAGGCCTAGAGGGCATCGTTAAGTTTGGTGCTCCAATCCCTCATATATTTGCTGATGGTTCGAGTGAGGATCCTAGTGATCTCTCTATTGGTAACTTTGGCCTACCCATTGGCTTGGGAATGGTAAGGTGTGATAAATTTATGGGTAACCCCCAAGTGTTGCATGAGTTTGTGAAAAGTGACACCCATGAAATGTGTCCCATTATCTTAGATGAGTGCACGTGGCACTTCAAACCTGTTGACGATTTGCTGTTGGAAAAATCGTGCAGCGGTGTTTGAAGAATAGTCAATGATGGTAGTCGCCTCCACCCACTTTGTGCAATAGTCCATAGCTATGATGATGTATGACTTTCCATTGGACAAGGGTATGATGGGCCCCATGACATCGATGCCCCAAATGTCAAAGGGCTCCAATGGTTGGATCCACTATTGAGGTCCCTCCATCCTTGCAGTCATCCCACTATCTCTTTGGCATCGTTCATAGGAGTGGACAAACCATTGCACGTCCCTAAAAATTGTGGGTCAGTAATACCCTACAAGCAGGATCTTCATGGCTATGCGGCGTCCAGCATAGTGGCCCCCATAAGGACCCTCATGAGCATCCTGGAGGACACCCAGTGTATCGTCATCAGGGACACACCATCAAACCAAGCAATCTGTGCATACCTTATAAAGGTGGCCATTGATTTCCATGAAACACTTGGCCTTATGGAGAAACTATTATTTCTGCCAATGGTCCCACTCCTTGGGCAACTCCTGAGTTGTGAGATAGGTGAGGATGTGGCTGAACCAAGGTGATGCTTTGGGCACTTGCGAATCGACTACACCTACAAAGAGGAGTTCATCTAGAAATTGGTTGGAGAGAGGTTCCTCCTCTTTTGTGTCATCCCATCGCAACCGAGATAAGTGATCAGCAACCACATTCTCGATCCCCTTCTGGTCTACCATGGTGAGGTCAAATTCCTAAAGAATCACCAGCCATTAGATGATGCAGGGGCTCACCGTTGGTTTGTTCATCAGGAACCAAATAGCACTATGGTTAGTATGCACAAACACCTTGTATTCGAGCACATAGTGTCGGAATTTTTCCAAGGTGAACACAACTACCATCAACTCCTTTTCAGTGGCGGTGTAGTTAAGCTGAGCACCCACAATACTATGGCTTACACAGTGGATATAGTATGGATGTTTTTGATCATCACACTATGTAAGCACGGCTCCTAAGGCATAATTGGATGCATCTGTCATGATGTGAAAGGGCCTGGACCAATCAGGTGCCCGTAGCACTAGATCTCTACAAGTTTCTTTTTAAGCAATTAGAATGCAAATTCACATTCCTTAGTCTAGATGAATGGAGCATCTTTCTTTGTGAGTTCTACCAATAGCTTGGCTATCTTCGAGAAATTTTCAATGAAGCACTAGTAGTAACCAGTGTGGCTAAAGAATGACCAAACATCTTTTATAGTGCTTAGTTTTCTGGTGATTCCTTGGATGACCCTGATCTTTTTAGGATCCATGCTAATCCCTATCTATGAAATGTGATGCCCCAACACAATCCCTTCTTGGATCATTAAGAGGTTTTGCTACCAATTGAGCCGTAGATTAGTGTCTACACACCTTTTTAGAACTTTCTCAAGGCGGTCTAAGGCTTGCTCAAATGTGGCCCCATAGGTAGAGAATTCATTCATAAAGACTTCTACCCCATTGCCAATTTGCTACTAGAAGATGCTAAGGACAAGGCGTTGGAAAGTGGCAGGTGCATTACATAGGCCAGAAGGCATTTTGTTGTATGCAAAAGTCCTCAATGAACTTGTGAAAGTTGTTTTGTCCTGGTCCTCTGATGCAATTTGGACTTGGTTATAGCCACTATAACCATCCAAAAAGCTATAATAATGGTGCCCTACAATGGTGTCCAACACCTGGTCCACAAATGGGAGTTGGAATCGATCTTTGAAGGTATCCATGTTGAGCAATTGAAAATCTATACAGACCATCCATTTGCCACCCTTCTTTGGCATGATAACGAGTGGGCTGACCCATTTGCTATCGACAATGGAATAGATGAACCTCGCTTTGAGCAACAACTCAATTTCATCTTTAACGACTTGCTTCAATTTGGGGTTCAACCACCTTTGTGGTTGACATCATGGCTTCATGGAGGGGTCAATATAGATTTGACCTTGGGATCAACTCTGGTTAACTCAAGATATGACCATGCAAATGCAGCATCCCATTTGTTCACCACCTTCAACAACTTTTCCTTTTGTTCAAGAGTAAGGGTGGCATTGATAATTACCAGCTTCCCATTTTGCAAAAATTCATATTCTAAGTGGGCTAGTAAGGACTTGAGCTCCAAGGGCTCTTGTTTGAAGCTTTCAAGGATTTGTAGCTTTCCCCAATCATCATGGTTATCAATAGTGGGGACTTGTTGATAAACCTCTTCCATTTCATCCATGCTTTCTACATAGGCTTGTACAAGCCCCTCAGATGGTTCCATGCACAATGTGCTACTAGCAAGATCAACTGTCAGCCACTGGGTGCCCTCTTGATTGGTGGCTGCTACATACAGGCATTGTTGAACTAGTGATTCTTCGATACACCAACTGCATGCTTGAATGGATGTCTACTTAGCAAACCATAACTACTGCACATAGTTGCACCCTGAGTCACTATACACAATGCATGGAACGTGCTTCTTCTCGATCTTTCAAAAAGGATTTTCCTTTGAAATTTCAAGGGAAACATCTCGAAGTCCTAGTCTTGCATCCATCGTGCTCAGCCAGGCTCTTCCCATTATGATAGGAAAGTTCCCCTTGCAATTCTGCACACAGATGATGAGGAAATTAGTAGGATAGGACCACCCATAAATGGTGGTCACAATATCCTCTACCACTCCGAAGGGAACAGTGATGGATTAGTCTGACAGCTTGAGCTAAATGTTGCTTTTCTTTAACGGGGACAAGTTCCAATTCTTGTACATGTCATGTGAAATCAAATTGACCTCTGATCCCAAATCCAGAAGAGCTTTGCATGGCTCATTCCCTGCCACCTAAAGATAGATGAGGGGGCTTCCCGGATCAGTCAGTTTTCATGGAAGATGCCCTACCTTTATCCAATCGTTCACGGCATGAGTGAGCATGACCGTTTATACATTGGAGGATGTTTGGTTTGAAGGCTACTCGAGCAATGGAATAGTGGAGGTAGTTTGAAGTTTAGAGGCACTAGCCACAGGTGTATGTGAGGGTATGTTTAGATTGTTGGGCCGAAAAAAGGGACATTTCTATGGTTTGGGTTCTGGTCCACTCTGCTAAGGCGCCGGTTGTAGGTTGACAGCCCTTGTAGCATTTTTTTGCTATGGCTGTGGTGGTATCTCCCCCTGCATAGATGGAGCAGGTGGTAACTGAGTGGGATGTTGTAAAGAAGGAGTAGCAGGAGAAGGTGATAGAGGATAGTAAAGATGTGGGCTTTCCCCCCTGGGTGATGGAGATTGTGGTTGAAAACATTCTGGGGGATGTTAATAATTTTGAAATGTGGCATGACTAGAAGAGTCCCGTGGAGAGACTGGTTGCTAAACGTAGTACCCATAGGGATCTGGCTATTGGTAAGGGTACTACTGCCTTGGAGGTGGCATTCCCCACGCTTGTGGTTGCTACCATTGCTGGAAGTATTCATAAGGCTACGGTGGCACTCCACTTGGATAATACCCTTGTTGTTGGTGGAATTTCCTTGGGTTGCCTTGTGGATAAGGCAACCTTTAGGGTTCTTGCCTCCTTGCCAAGCGAAGATTCAATGCGTACACCCTAGACTCTTAAAGATGTGACCCCATAGCACAACACCCCTTAGGATGTTCGTATTAACATATGCCACATTCATCATTCCTTTGTGTCAGAGTCTGCAACCTGTTCTATTACAACAACTTTGCCCTTACCCTTATGTTGGGCATGTTCAACTTCCTTCTTCCTACGCTGATCACGATCACTACCTTGCTCTTTGGACTCTTCTACAATTTTCAGCACACTTTGAAATTTTTTGCCCAAAGAGTCCCACATCTTATCAACCTTTGCCAATATTTCAGATGCAAACTTTTGTAAGGGCTAGATTTTTCAGTTCATCGCTACTTCCAATGATGATTCCTCTTCATCTTCGCAAATTTGGACTTCCCTCTTTCTAATGGAGGGATCCTGATTAAACTCTTCTGCACTCTCCTTCTTTCTAAGTTCCCCCTCTTCTTTGTCCACTTGCTCAATTAGGCACTACAGTTGATGGGCCCTTAGTTCTAATAATCGTCCTGGGCATACATGCTAAGGGTCTTTCTTATTTCAAAGTGGAGCCCATCAATGATATGGTGAAGTTGTGCACATTGAGAGTAACCATAACCAGGGCATGAATGTAGCAGTGAATAGTACCTACTCATGGCTGCCTCCAAGGGTTCATGATTACCTTGCTTCCACCCTTGGATCTGACGTCTCAGATTTTCCACTCTGGAGTAGGTCTGATACTTATCATTGAAGATCTCAAGCATCCTACTCCATCTTCTGATTGATTTCGGTTCTAAAGACTAGTACCAGCTTTTTGCTTCCTTGATGAGTGTGCAACGGAATAGCTTAAGCTTCTACCAATTATTATCAATATTCTGCAGGGTGCAAGCATCATGGAACGCCTGCAGGTGAGTTTTCAGATCACAATTGTACCTCCCTTCAAACCTGGGGATATTGTTCATGCCAATGCCTTTGATCTAGCTATCCTTCAAGTGCCTACTAGGGATCTAAACTGCCTCAGTGATATGGAGCATGCTTCAAGTAGCCAACAATGGCTCATCTAAGTCATAGTCTTGCTGAGGACCATGATTTCCATTATGATTCTGGCTGCCCCTCCTTTCATGACGGTGAGGTTCGCGTGATTGGTCATGCACTTCCTCACGTCATTCCCTTCTGTCCTTATGACCACCATCACCTTGCTCCTTTCTACCATGGTTATGATCAGAGTCTAAACTGGATGAAGGTAGTGAGGAGCGAGAGGATGGAGAAGAGGGAGAGGGATCATCACCACCTTGGTGTCGATCTCCCCCTCTACTCTGGTAGTGGCCACAATCTTCCTGCCCATCCTTGCTTGTGCTGTAACCTTTCCTACGTGACCATCCATTGTCCTAGGGGTCCCGGTCACTTGCTTGCTTGTTCTGGATGATGGACTGGATGACCTAATGTCCCAAAGGAAGTTCGACCGAATGGGAATCATGAAAGATGGGCTTCCCATCGTCCTGCAGCCCTTGTAAGAATAAGGGGTCACTAAATTGTTTCTCCTTCTTGTGTTCATACTATTCTACCTACTATTGATCTTGTACCCATTGGGCCTTAATGGGATGATAGTCCTAATAGTCATGCTCCTCCATGATGTACTCCACACCACAGTCCTGGATGCCTAGTTTGGCAAGATTGTGAAACAGCATTCCAGGAGCTGATCGGTCAGGCGGTAGTATGATGTTGCCTTCCATGTCCCGCCATAGCGAATGTTCATCCTGATGTAGGATGAAGGTGAAGTTGGGGACATATTCATCTAGATGCTTGTATACCACCCAACATTCTTGTGGCACCGATGGGTTGGATCCATCTTACCTGTGAGAGGAAGACATGTTGGATATTAGATGATCCATTTAATCAGTGTACTTTACCTTTTACTTAGTTCGCCTAGCGTGCGTAAATGTTACTATCCTAGGTCCAGTCCAACAACGTGAATAATAAGTTTGCTAAGGTTAAATGGCACATGTAAGACTAATAGTCCCCAGCAATGATGCCAATGATGAGTGGCTAGGTACCCCTACGCCCAACCATGCGAATCACGGGAGTTCACACACGACTCGATCGAATTCCATAGACTGTAAGCACTTTGAATACACCATACGTTAACCAGCAAACCCTTTGTTAGAACATTCATTGTCTTCCCAACCTCACTTGTGACTGAAAAACCACAAAATTTTAGCTCAACACTTTGAAATGAGAACAATTTAGAGCCTCTCGAGTCTTGAGAAGAAAACTCTCGATTACAGCATGGAACTCAAGCCAGCTTGCCCATGCTGTAAAGCTAGCTTGCTCCCAACATGAGTGACTCAAAATAGTGTTAAAATGGCCTCATTCTAAAGGTACAAGTCACCCTAAAGGTCCACTAATGGTTACCCCAGGTTCCAAGCCCTCAGAATCCTAATTTTGGGCTCGAAAATGCACTATTTTCACTAGTTACACCTTGGTCACGCCCAGGTCACATTGGGGTCATGCTATGCTCCAGCATGACCAAACAGAAACTGGACTAAACAAGCAGTCCCAAGCACAATTTCAACATCAACTCAACTCCCAAGGACAGGCAACAGTTCTACTTATTAAAAGGCATCAAAAATCAAAGTTCGAGTGTGAAACATGGCATTTTGGCTTGGTCATGCCTAGCTCATGCCCAGGTCACACTCAAGTCACATTGACAGCGTGAGCCCAATGTGAGTTACCAAAATGGCTCAAATCAAGCACAAACAGGCTTAAAATCAGCATCTAGATGGCCCCCAAGGCTAGGCAACTGTTACACTTGAAGGACAGGCCTCAAAAATTAGGATTTTGTGCGAAATGAACCATTCCAACTTGCTCACGCCCAGCTCATGTTGAGGTCACGCTAACAACGTGAGCCTAGCGTGAGCTGCCAAAAGTGGCCTAGAGCATTTCAGACACATGCCAAAGACACACCAGGGCAAGATCAACTCATGCTGATAGCCTTGATGAAACAGAAAAACACTTCAAATAGCCATAAAACCACTCAAATCAATGCCCTGAAGCAGTTGATCCAAGAGACCATGAAGTTCCAAGCGAGCTAGAGTCAAATCCTAATTGCAAATTCATTGTAAATTTTCATTATAAGCTTCACCATTTGTGAGCTTGTCAAGCTCTTACACTGCTTCCATGAGCATAAGTTGGCTTGCATTGTAAGATACAGTGCACCTGGTCTAGAACGTAGTTGCCCACATACACCTGTCATGCGATCCATTTTTCTCTCATCTCACAGCCATCGATCCCATTCAATCTTACTCCCGAGCCTAGCAAAATGTATAAATACCCTGTTCATTGACATAAACAGTGTTGGAAAATTTGAAGCAAGAAAATGAGCAATCTTGAGCCCGGACACACATGATTACCAATGCCTGTAAACACCTCGCATTGGAGCTTAACGTTCGACTTGCAATGCAACTACATTTTGATTGGTGCACATCTTGTCAATTAATATAACATTTTTTATTATTTGCCATCCATTTTCCTATTCTGATTTACTTTCTACATTGTTCTGTTCCATTGCATGTTCCTGCATACATTCTGCTTTTCGTTACATTTCATTACGCCTTGTTACATTTTGTTACATTTCGTTACATTTCATTACGTTTTGTTACGTTACTATGCGTTACATTATTTTTCTTGTTTTACGTTTGTGATGATAATCCTAGTGCAGGCAATAGTGTACGCTTAGGAAAGTCCTTGGTTGATCTACGTGCAGACCATCCAAGGCACTCTACCTTCATTTTTCCAGCTTGGCCTCACACGAAGGCAAGGTCGTTTGTATCTCTCTATGGATCTTTCGGCATTCGTTTTTCTCTAGCCTTACGCCAACGATTTCAGATAGTATAGAAATTGGCACTAGAAGGAGGGCCGCTTACCATGTGACAAAACCTTAGTTGCCCCACTGTTCGAAACGTTGCACTAATTATGCACTAAAACCAAAACCCTCATTAACACTGGTCCTATTCGTGCTAGGATTTCTCATGTTGTAGATTTACGCATGCTAAGCTTGCTTATGCTGAAACTAGTTACGCACGCTGAGCTTGCTTATGGTGAAACCAATTACGCATGCTAAGCTTGCTTACGCTAAAACCAGTTACGCAGGCTAAGCTTTCTTACGCTGAAACCAGTTACGCACGCTGAGCTTGCTTACACTGAAACTAGTTACCCATGCTAAGCTTAGTTACGCTGAACTCAATTATGCATGCTGCAGTTGAAACACTGTTGTACATTGTTCAAAACCTAGCCATATTTTCTCATGCTGCACACTTAACCTGAAACACACTTGGCACTTGTTAGCCAGCTCGTATTACACCCTCACTCCACATGCCTACATGAACCAATCATTCCACCCTCGCATGGGATAGACGGCCACTCACCAAGTGTCAACAAGCACACAAGCACCGGTGTCCCGACATGGACTACCCACATCCACATCCACCTAGTACATGCCGCCAGTGCAAACACATGGGGCCACTTTTGTTACATTGGCCCCACACATTCAGGGTATCACCCCATAGTTAGTGGCTAGACAAGGAACCACACCCCTTGTTAAACAACCCACTTACTTTAGCGCATCACACCCTGCAATCCCAACTCTGAACATTGCTCCACAGTAGCAACTAACAACACAATCTCCCCAACCAACTAATCTACCTACCACTCAAGAGTGGGCAAAAGCAAAACAATTGATGCAAGCATTAGCTGACGAGGTAAAGCACCTCAAAACCACCAACACCGAAGTAGTTAAAGTACTAGACTTCTACCATGATGATCCAATTAACTCTTCAGTGCCACCATTAGCTTTACCCAAGGGAATCACACTACCCTAGTTAACCAAGTACAATGGGAAGGGAAATCCAAACGCTCACTTAGTCACATTTCGATCAAAAACTCTATTGCTCCAAGCTTGGCCCCACACAATCTTGCATTTGTTCACTATGTCCTTAATGGGCGTAGACTTAGACTAGTACCGAGTCCTGCCATGTAACTCCATATCCTCTCTTGAGGATCTGTTACACTAGTTCGTTACTAGGTTTAAGTACAACCTGAAGCCTGAAGCAATACTAGACACTCTAATATAGATGAAACAAGCACCACTTAAGCCTATGTAGAAGTTCATCCAACGATGGAGTGCAACCCTTAACGAACTTCATGAGCCCATCCCTGAAATCTATTTGCTTACAATTCTAAAGGGACCTATGAATGACTTCATTAAGTTAAAACTGTACTACCTAAGTGCTCAAACATTGAGCCAAGCCTTCACGCAGATCAAGAACATCGAACAAGCTGCACAAACTAGCAATGATCCCGCCTATTTGGCTTACAAAAATGAACATGTTGCCAAGCAAAAGGCAACATCACCAACTATAGCCACAAGCACAAAAACCAAAAACACTAGTACCAACCCAACCATAATGACAATGGCCACATCACGGCCCAACTTTCAGTTCAAGCATCGCTCTAAGTACACGTCGCTACCCACAAAACCCTCTGAACTACTAGATCAACTCCTCAAAATCAGGAAAATCCAATATAAACAAGTAGCGGAGAATGTCTATTGAAGACACGATAGGTACTACAAGTTACTAAGGAACCCCACCTTAGCAACGCCAAACAAGCCCCCGATCCCACAACACTTCAAATAAGATCAATTCTGTCACTACCACCAGATGTCCGGTCAAAATACCGACAACTGTCGTGCATTACAGGATGATCTACAAGCACTGATAGAATGGGGCCAACTAAATGTCAACACATTGAGTCAACCTAACATAGATGATTCCTCCTATGTCATAAACTCCATTAGCATAGGAAGCAAGCCCAAACCTGTGCAGCAACCTTTCGTGATCCATGTGCCTCTCAGCAAGGCAACAATCCCCTCTGCCTCCATGAGCAAGAGGCCTTCCATTGTCATCAAGGTGCAACCTAGAGCACCAACGACACCTTTCGTGGTCAAAGTACCACCACCTCACACGTCCGCTAAGAAGTTAAACTGGCATGATGCGCACCAACGACAATAGCAAAGAAACATTTCGTTATCAAGGTGCCATAACAAGCTAGTCAAACAACAATGACACCTCCTAAACTACCATTTTTCATAAAGGTTCCACCATGATGTGGCCCCTCACCTATCTAAAGCCCAAACATAGGCAACACGGGTAAGCAAACCAAATGGCAACAGAAGAGGATGAACAAACAACGAACAACACCCAAAGCCAAAGCAAAGGCCACACCTAGTACACAGCAACCGAATGCTGGGGGCCATGCCCCTAATCCTAAACAAACTAGGCCCAAGCCCTTGACCCATACAGAGGCAACCAACACAATGGCAAACAACATAGACTTTGTAGCTACACTGGCCCGGGTGAAACAAATGCTTAAACAAAAGAACACAACCATGAGCTTGTACAACCTAGTCATGACATCATCGGCTCATCACAAAGCCTTAGCGCAAACGTTAGCATCCATTCCTATTACAGAGGACATCCCTGCTAACATGGAATCCATCCGTGCAATGATTTCGCAACACACACCACAAGCATTGGGTTCAAATACCTTAGCCTTCCACGATGATGCAGTCAAAGTTAACCCTAAACCAGGGGAGGTCACAACAGCTCCATTGTCGATTAGCATATGTGTTGGGAAATGTACCATTCGTAGAGTGCACGTTGATGACAGTGCAACAACGAACGTAGTTTCATACTCTGTCATCGACAAACTAGGCATGGCAGACAAAATCACGCCAATGAAAACCACGTGTTTAAAATCCTTCAACGGATCACGTGTCATAGTTAAGGGCATAATCAACTTAGCCTTTGTGGTAGGAGAATAATTCCCCACCAGCACGAAATTCACTGTCATAGAAGAGATGCCAAGTTTCAACATGATTCTTGGTAGACCTTGGCTAGCCCAACAACGGGCTATTTCCTCACTGATATATCAAGAAATATGTCTTCCATACGAAGGTGGACAAGTCATCATACACGGTGATAACATTCCCTTTCAAGCATCCACAACATAGACATGTCACAAGTCTTGAAAGAAGAGTCTCTTGATGGAACACCCATGGCAACAAATGCAACACCTAGAGCTAAAGCGCCCAAACGAGTGGTAAAAATTGAAAGCCTCCCAGAGCAACCAAAACCTAGCACGCCTCCTAGGCCACGTCTGGCTAGGAAACAACCACACGATCAAGGCTTCCCCATGGCCAAAAACATGTATCATCCCTGCCCACTCTTTCCCTTTGTTCATGGTGCATACGTCACCTTAGTTTGCATTGTACTAGCTTACGCATTTGCATGCAGCCCGAAAAGGCCTTAAACTAACACATAGCCCAGAAAGGCCCTAGACTACTGTTGTTCGCATTATTTTCTATTTTTCATGTGCATTTAGGTTCTATTTAGCAGTTACTACTTCACATTGTGTCCTCTAGTTTCTTCTTTTGTAGGATCACCTAGACGTACGTACATGCATCCACAAAAAGTCTTGGCATCATGACTTAAAACTGATACCACACAGCAGTCCTGGCATCACGACCTAAAACTGATACCACAGAATAGTCCTAGAGCTATGACTTAAAACTAGCACCACAGAATGTCCTGACGTCATGAAAGTAAACTGACACCACACAGTTCTGTCTGGCATGACAGTAAACTACCACACTTATCCACCAGAGTCCACTAAGACTATAAACTAGCTTGCCTCTTCATAGTCTACCATGACTCTAAACTAGCACTACACCATCCGTTACGACAATAAACTGGCAATGTCCAAAGTATTATGACATTAAACTAATCCACAATAGTCTGCCAAGACTAAAAACTAGTGACATCATTAACAACCTAGCATTATTTGAAAAGACATGTTGTTGCAATCAGTTGTATGTGCTCACCAAAAACCTGCTGCATGATTTGTCACATAGACCCGGATGAAACTAATGCTATTCAAGATTTTGTTTGCTTTGAAATTCCACACGATGGCTCCATTCCATTGACTACATTCAAGTTTAAAGTACTTTAGCTAATTGAATCATTTGTGTTTTTCTTGTTCACTTGGAGTTGTGTTTGCAGGATGATGTGCTTGAGGCGTTCATACACAGATGCATTCCATCATGACGACAAGGTATCACATTCTTCTTAACGCTCACAACTGGGTTAATCAATCCGTTCATAAGTACATTTCCAACTCCTGTCGTGTTCCCCATTCATCATCACAATCCTTTTACCCTACTCAATTATAGTCACTTGATACAATATTCATCCCAAAACTCTTGATGCACTGTTTTCCACTGTGATTCCTGATTAGTTGCAGCACAAAACACAATGCACAGCACATGATACAAACGCAAGCACATGAGCATGAGTACGGCACAAAAAGCAAGCTCCTTTAAAAGGACCAAAAACAAATACAAAAATACAAAAAAAGGTCAAAGAGAAAAATACACAGAAAAGGTCTCCATCATAGATCAAAAATCATTGGTTCTTCTCATACAAGCCCTAGGCAAGAAGACAATTATCTTGGGAGAACACTCATGCCGCGAATAATCATGTGGCACATCACTGCATGGCTTTGACTGTTTACAACAGGCCCCCTTAAACATAGCACAAGGGTTCCATTTCTCCAAAGAGCGCAGCTCCAATGTCCTAGTTCTAAGTCTGCCGAGAACCCGGCTATTGACAAAGACCAATGACACGACTTGCTCATGCGAGAGCACTCCTCTCCCACAATTCTGGCAACACTTATAACCCTCAATCATCTTTCGATTCCCCTGGTCACAACAAATTCCCTCCTTTCCCTAAACTACATTTTCCTCAACCCAATGTACTTTTGAGCATGATGTGATGACATCTGGCTAGGGGCCAATGGACAATGCTTGGTACATGGTCGTTCATGATGTTTTGTACTTCTTTGTCAACGCCTCTTGGGTAGATTCCTCCAAACATCAACAAAGAGGGGCCAATGAAACACCACAAAATTTTAGCTCAACACTTTGAAATGAGAACAATTCAGAGCCTCTCGAGTCTTGAGAAGAAAACTCTTGATTACGGCATGGAACTCAAGCTAGCTTGCCCATGCTGTAAAGCTAGCTTGCTCTTAATGTGAGTGACTCAAGACAATGTTAAAATGGCCTCATTTTGAAGGTACAAGTCATCCTAAAGGTCCACTAATGGTTACCCTAGGTTCCCAGCCCTCAGAATATTGATTTTGGGCTCAAAAATGCACTATTTTCACTGGTTACGACTTTGTCACACCCAGGTCATGTTGGGGTCACACTGGAGTGTAAGCCTAGCATGACCAAATAGAAACTGGACTAAACAAGCAATCCCAAGCACAATTTCAGCATCAACTCAACTCTCGAGGATGGGCAATAGTTCTACTTATTAAAAGGCATCAAAAATCAAAGTTTGGATATGAAACATGGCATTTTGGCTTGGTCATGCTTAGCTCACGCCCAGGTCACACCCAGGTCATGCTAACAGGGTGAGCCCAATGTGAGTTACCAAAATGGCTCAAATCAAGCACAAACAGGCTCAAAATTAGCATCCAGGTGGCCCCCAAGGCTAGGAAATAGTTACACTTGAAGGACAAACCTCAAAAATTAGGATTTGATGCAAAATGAACCATTCCAACTTGCTCACGCCCAGCTCATGCTAAGGTCACGCTGATAGCATGAGCCCAGCGTGAGCTGCCAAAAGTGGCCTAGAGCATTTCAGACACATGCTGAAGACACACTAGGGCAAGATCAACTCATGCTGATAGCCTTGATGAAATAAAAAAACACTTCAAATAGCCATAGACCACTCAAATCAATGCCCTGCAGTAGTCGATCCAAGAGACCATGAAGTTCCAAGCAAGTCGAAGTCAAATCTTAATTGCAAACTCATTGTAAATTTTCATTATAAGCTTCACCATTTGTGAACTTGTCAAGCTCTTATGTTGCTTCCATGAGCATAAGCTAGCTTGCATTGTAAGATATAGTGCACCTGGTCTAGAACGTAGTTGCCCACGTACACCTGTCGCGTGATCTATTTTTCTCTCATCTCGCAGCCATCGATCCCATTCAATCTGACTCTTGAGCCTAGAAAAATGTATAAATATCCTATTGATTAACATAAATGGGGTTGGAAAATTTGAAGCAAGAAAATGAACAATCCTAAGCCTAGATGCACGTGATTCCCAGTTCCTGTAAACACCTCGCATCGAAGCTTAACGTTCGACTTGCAACGCAACTACGTTTTGACCAGTGCACATCTTGTTGATTAATACAACATTTTTCATTATTTGCCATCCATTGTCCTATTTTGATTTACTTTCTACATTGTTCCATTCCATTGTGTGTTCCTACATACGTTCTGCTTTTCGTTACGTTTCATTACGCCTTGTTACGTTTCGTTACGTTTTGTTACGTTACTATGCGTTACATTATTTTCCCTGTTTTATGTTTGTGACGATAATCCTAGCACATGCAATAGCATACGCTTGGGGAAGTCCTTGGTTGATCTGTGTGCAGACCATCCAAGGCACTCTACCTTTGTTTTTCCAACTTGCCCTCACGCGAAGGTAGGGTCTTCTGTATCTCTCCGAGGATCTTTCGGCGTTCGTTTTCCTCCAGCCTTACGCCAACGATTTCAGACAGTACAGAAATTGGCACTAGAAGGAGGGCCGGTTACCATTTGACAAAACCTTAGTCACCCCATGATTCGAAATTTTGCACTAATTAAGCACTGAAAGCAAAACCCTCATTAACGCTAGTCCTATTTGTGCTAGGCTTGCTCACGTTGCAAATTTACGCATGTTGAGCTTGCTTACGCTAAAACTAGTTACGCAC
The DNA here is from genome assembly GCA_015680685.1 of Gnetum montanum. Classification (NCBI taxonomy): domain Eukaryota; kingdom Viridiplantae; phylum Streptophyta; class Gnetopsida; order Gnetales; family Gnetaceae; genus Gnetum; species Gnetum montanum. The sequence continues at coordinate 166,769 of MNCI01027477.1, forward strand.
ACTGAGCTTGCTTACGCTGAAACCAGTTACGCACCCTAAGCTTTCTTATGCTAAAACTAGTTATGCATGCTAAGCTTGCTTATGCTGAACCCAGTTACGCACACTGCAGTTTACTCATGCTGTAGTTTACTCATGCTACAGCTTACTCACGCTGCAGTTTACTCACGCTACAGTTTACTCACGTTGCAGTTGAAATGCTATTGTACATTGTTCAACACTTAGCCATATTGTCTCACACCGCACACTTAGCCCGAAACACACTCGACACTTGTTAGCCAGCCTGTACGCTACCCCATCATACATCACCATGGAGTCATCTCAGAACTCTAATGCACATACCTTCGTAATTCTCACACAGGAACAGTACAACTTTATCTATGTGAAGATTTACGCCAACCTTCCCCTTGACACCACAGAACAGGAGGCAAAACAAAACTTTGAGCGCATATACATGGGAGGTCATGAATTCGTCTCCTCTGTATATGACATCATCCCACTTTCTGAGCCTCACCACTGACTCATCTCCCAGATCCTTATGGCAAGAAGCCAAAACATACGGTGACCCATTGAGGAGCCCCAAAACCAACATGATGTAGATGACTTCGTAGCACAATCTTAACATGAGGATTCGTATTACACCCTCACTCCGCATGCTTACGTGAACCAATCATTCCACCCTCGCATGGGACAAACAGCCACTCAATAAGTGTCAACAAGCACACAAGCACCGATGTCCCAACATGGACTACCCACGTCCACGTCCACCCAGTACATGCCGCCAGTGCAAACACATGGGGCCACTTTCGTTACATCGGCCCCACACATTCAGGGTGTCACCCCATAGTTAGTGGCTAGACAAGGAACCACACCCCTTGTTCAACAACCCACTTACTTTAGCGCATCACACCTTGCAATCCCAACTTTGAACGTTGCTCAATAGCAGCAACTGATGACACAATCTCCCCAACCAACTAATCTACCTACCACTCAAGAGTGGGCAAAAGTAAAACAATGGATGCAACCATTAGCTGACGAGGTAAAGCACCTCAAAACCACCAACACCGAAGCAATTAAAGTACTGGACTTCTACCACGATGATCCAATTAACTCTTCAATGCCACCATTAGCTTTACCGAAGGAAATCACACTACCTAAGTTAACCAAGTACAATGGGAAGGGAGATCCGAACGCTCACTTAGCCACGTTTCGATCAAAAACTCTATTGCTCCAAGCTTGGCCCCATGCAATCTTGTGCGTGTTTGCTATGTCCTTAACGGGCGTAGCCTTAGACTAGTACCGAGCCCTACCATGTAACTCCATATCCTCTCTTGAGGATCTATTACACCAGTTTGTTACTAGGTTTAAGTACAACCTAAAGCCTGAAGCAACACTAGACACTTTGATACAGGTGAAACAAGCATCACTTGAGCTTGTGTAAAAGTTCATCCAACGATGGAGTGCAGCCCTTCACAAACTTCACAAGCCCATCCCTGAAATATATTTTCTTACAATTCTGAAGGGAGCTGTGAATGACTTCATGAAGTCAAAACTATACTACCTAAGTGCTCAAACGTTGAGCCAAGCCTTCATGTAGATCAAGAACATCGAACAAGCTGCACAAACTAGCAATGATCCCACCTATGTGGCTTACAAAAATGAACATGTTGCCAAGCAAAAGGCAACATCACCAACTATAGCCACAAGCACAAAAACCACAAACACCAATACCAACCTGACCACAATGATAACGGCCACATCATGGCCCAACTTTTAGTGCAAGGATCACTCTAAGTACATGCCGCTACCCACGCAACCCTCTAAACTACTAGAGCAACTCCTCAAAATTGGGCAAATCCAATACAAACAAGTAGTGGAAAATGTCCACCGAAGACACGATAGGTACTGCAAGTTACTAAGGAACCCCACCTTAGTAGCGCCAAACGAGCCCCTAGTCCCATGACACTTCAAATTAGATCAATTCTGTCACTACCACCAGATGTCCAGTCACAATACCGACAACTGTCGTGCGTTACAAGATGATCTACAAGCAATGATAGAACGGGGCCAACTAAACGTCAACACCCTGAGTCAACCTAGCATAGATGATGCCTCCTATGTCATAAAGTCCATTAGCATAGGAAGCAAGCCCAAACCTGTGCAGCAACCTTTCGTGATCCATGTGCCTCTCAGCAAGGCAACAATCCCCTCCACCTCCATGAGCAAGAGGCCTTCCATCATCATTAAGGTGCCACCTAGAGCATAGAAGACACCTTTCGTGGTCAAAGTACCACCACCTCACATGTCCACTAAGACGTTAAACTAGCACGATGCACCAACGAAAATAGCAAAGAAACCTTTCGTTATCAAGGTGCCACAACAAGCTAGTCAAACAACAACGACACCTCCTAAACTACCATTTGTCATAAAGGTGCCACCACGCTATGGCCCCTCACCTACCCAAAGCCTAAACATAGGCAACACAGGTAAGCAAACCAAATGGCAACAGAAGAGGACAAACGAACAACGAACAACACCCAAAGCCAAAGCAAAGGCCACACCCAGTACACAGCAACCGAATGCTGGGGGCCATGCCCCTAATCCCAAACAAACCAAGTCCAAGCCCTTGACCCATACAGAGGCAACCAACATAATGACAAACAACACGAACTTTGTAGCTACACTAGCCCAGGTGAAACAAATGCTCAAACAAAAGAACACAACCATGAGCTTGTACGACCTGGTCATGACATCATTGGCTCATCGCGAAGCCTTAGCACAAATGTTAGCATCCATTCCTGTTACAGAGGACATCCCTGCTAACATGGAATCCATCCGTGCAATGATTTCGCAACACACACCACAAGGATTGGGTTCAAGCACCTTAGCCTTCCGTAACGATGTAGTCAAAGTCAACCCTGAATGAGGGGAGGTCACAACAGCTCCATTGTCGATTAGCATACGTGTTGGGAAATGTACCATTCGCAGAGTGCACGTTGATGACGGTGTGGCAACGAACGTAGTTTCATACTCTGTCATTGACAAACTAGGCATGGCAGACGAGATCATGCCAGCAAAAACCACATGTTTAAAATCCTTCAATGGATCACGTGTCACAATTAAGGGCACAATCAACTTAGCCTTTGTGGTAGGAGAACAATTCCCCACCAGCGCGAAATTCACTGTCATAGAAGAGATGCCAAGTTTCAACATGATTCTTGGCAGACCTTGGCTAGCCCAACAATGGGTCGTTTCCTCACCGATACATCAAGAAATCTGCCTTCCATACGAAGGTGGAAAAGTCATCATACATGGTGATAACATTCCCTTTCAAGCCATCCACAACATAGACATGTCACAAGTCTTGAAAGAAGAGTCTCTTGATGGAACACCCACAGCAACAAATGCAACACCTAGAGCTAAAATGCTTGAACGAGTGGTAAAAACTGAAAGCCTCCCAGAGCAACCAAAACCTAGCATGCCTCCTAGGCCACGTCAGGCTAGGAAACAACCACATGATCAAGGCTCCCCCGCGGCCAAAAACATGTATGATCCCTACCCACTCTTTACCTTTGTTCATTGTGCATACATCACCTTAGTTTGCATTGTACTAGCTTACGCATTTGCATGCGGCCCAAAAAGACCTTAAACTAACACACGGCCCGGAAAGGCCCTAAACTACCATTGTTCTCATTGTTTTCTATTTTGCTTGTGCATTTAGGTTTTGTTTTTAGTAGTTACTACTTCACATTGTGTCCTCTAGTTTCTTCTTTTGCAGGATCACCTAGACGTATGTGCATGCATCCACAAAAAGTCCTGGCATCATGACTTAAAACTGATACCACAGAGCGGTCCTGGCATCACGACTTAAAACTGATACCAAAGAATAGTCCTGGAGCTATGACTTAAAACTAGCACCACATAACGTCCTAATGTCATGAAAGTAAATTGACACCACACAGTTCTGTCCGACATGACACTAAACTGCCACACTTATCCACCAGAGTCCACTAAGACTATAAACTAGCTTGCCTTTTCATAGTCTACCATGACTCTAAACTAGCACTGCACCATTCGTTACAACGATAAACTGGTAATGTCCAAATGATTATAACATTAAACTAATCCACAACAGTCTGCCAAGACTATAAATTGGTGACATCATCAACAACCTGGTATTATTTGAAAAGACATGTCGTTGCAATCGGTTGTATGTGCTCACCAAAAACCTGCTGCATGATCTGTCACATAGACCCGGATGAAACGGATGCTGTTCAAGATTCTGTTTGCAATAGTTCTACTTGTTAAAAGGCATCAAAATCAAAGTTTGGGTGTGAAACATGGCATTTTGGCTTGGTCACGCCTAACTCACTCCCAGGTCATACCCAGGTCATGCTGACAGCATGAGCCCAACGTGAGTTACCAAAATGGCTCAAATCAAGCACAAATAGGCTCAAAATCAGCATCCAGGTGGCCCCCAATGCTAGGAAACAGTTACAGTTGAAGGACAGGCCTCGAAAATTAAGATTTGGTGCGAAATGAACCATTCCAACTTGCTCACACCCAGCTCATGCCCAGGTCATGCTGAGGTCATGCTGACAGCATGAGCCTAGCGTGAGTTGCCAAAAGTGGCCTAAAGCATTTCAGACACATGCCGAAGACACACTAGGGCAAGATCAACTCCCACTGACGACCTTGATGAAACAAAAAAACACTTCAAACAGCCATAGAACCACTCAAATCAACGCCCTGTAGCAGTCAATCCAAGAGACCATGAAGTTCCAAGTGAGTCAGAGTCAAATCTTAATTGCAAATTCATTGTAAATTTTCATTATAAGCTTCACCATTTGTGAGCTTGTTAAGCTCTTACGCTGCTTCCATGAGCGTAAGCTAGCTTCCATTGGAAGATACAGTGCACCTGGTCTAGAACGTAGTTGCCTACGTACACCTGTCGCATGATCTATTTTTCTCTCATCTCGCAGCCATCAATCCCATTCAATCCGATTCTTGAGCCTAGCAAAATGTATAAATACCCTGTTCATTAACATAAACAGGGTTGGCAAATTTGAAGCAAGAAAACGAGCTATCCTAAGCCTGGATGCACGTGATTCCCAGCACTTGTAAACACCTCGCATCAGAGCTTAACGTTTGACTTGCAACGCAACTACATTTTGACCAGTGCACATCTTGTCGATTAATACAACATTTTTCATTATTTGCCATCCATTGTCCTATTCTGATTTACTTTCTGCATTGTTCCATTCCATTGCGTGTTCCTGCATACGTTCTGCTTTTCGTTACGTTTCATTACGCCTTGTTACGTTTCGTTACATTTCATTACATTTCGTTACGTTTTGTTACGTTACTGTGCGTTACATTATTTTCCATGTTTTACGTTTGTGACGATAATCCTAGCGTAGGCAATAGCGTACGCTCGGGGAAGTCCTTGGTTGATCTATGTGCAGACCATCCAAGGCACTCTGCCTTCGTTTTTTCAACTTGCCCTCACGTGAAGGTAGGGTCGTCTATATCTCTCCGGGGATCTTTCAGCGTTCGTTTTCCTCCAGCCTTACGCCAACGATTTCGAATAGTACAGTGACGTTCTAGTGGCAATGGTTAAGTGAGATTGAGGCAACTAATTCTTATGGCTTTTTACTTTATCTTTTGGCATCTAATTAAGGTATGGAAAGTAAAGAATGAAATAGTATATAATCTATAATTATCATAATCTACATCTTAACTATTCCTAGCATAAGTATCCGATCCCATCTTCCGGGCACATCCTGAGCATCCCCTAACCACTACTGGGTTACCAGACACTAAGCGTCACTGGGTTGCTAAGTGTTGGGTTTATGTTCGAGATGGTCGTACTTATGCTTTCTACGAACTATAAACGAGCGATAGCGATAGAAATATCAACAACAGAAACTTAAGTAATTATCAAAGCATAAAGATATTAAACTATTAAATGCATTAAATAACTAAGTCCAAATACTGCAAGGAATGCTTGAAAAGCTCGTCTTTATTGTCGTTCATGCCAATGGGCTCAGATACATCAGCGCTTGAATAAAGAGTCGGACACCTTTCTTACACCTACTGCGGGCACTTGGAAAATATTCTAACTCTCGCCGAAACAAACTATAAGAGCTTCGCTACAATTGACAAAAAGGTACCTAAGTGAGGCAGAAACCCTCTTATTTATAGGCCAGAATAGGCTCTGCGTGGGCCACGTCGACGCATGGAAGGATGCGTCGACGGGGTTGCATCAACGCGGCCATGTATACACGGCCCCGTATACGTGGCCTAGTCGACGCATCAACTAATGACACTTCATCAGATCCGATTTTGAACTGTTGGCTCCTATTTTGGACCTTCCTCGAAGATCAACTGAAAACCTGTAAAGAAAAGAGGAAACTGCTGCTTAATGGAGAGGAAGCTGCCCCTCCAAGACTGATAGAAAGAGCCCTCTTTCTCCTTAGTTTTATAGCCACTGTGGCCATCCATAATGCTGCCTACATTTCATGTAACGACTACAAAAACCGCCACCACTTCTTGTGTAATAATGTCCACGTTCTCCAATTAAGTGCCCACATATGTCCATAACTTCCGAAACGTCTATCACTAATGACCATAACCACCATAACTTCTGAAACGTTTGCCACTAATGTTCATAACCACCGTAACTTTTGAAACATTTGCCACTAATGACCGTAACTTTTGAAACATTTGCCATTAATGACCACCACCCAATAGTTTAAATGCCCATTACTCGCATGATTTTTATTGTGGTTATTAAGAGAAAGAGAGATAGAGACATTGATAATCATGGCCCCATGAGAGCATGGGAGTGTTGACATCAACAGTACTCATATGGTAAAAGTTATAGTTTTGAAAAGTAATAATAATTAACATAATATATAAAGTAAACTTCAACCTTATAATATGATGGTTAGAGTTGAAAGCCTAATTCCATGAAATAATAATTCTTCTTTCTTGTTTCTTTATTAATAAAGAAAAAAAGAAAAAATTAAACATCGGATGTGCCATCGGGAGATGCCATCATACTTTGGTAAAGCGACTCCTTTTCAACTTCCGTTTTAAGTTTCCTTAACAAAATTGGAAATAAAGAAACCAAAAGTTGTTTCAAGAGACTAGTCCTCGCCACTTACAGCTTTTTTCCACGAAAATGCTGTTTCACTTGTTTCCGCGTCATTGAAAATTATGGGAAAACCGACTTCAGCATATGTCCAGCACCTTAGCAATCGTAAATCACATGTCCAGTTGTTCCACACCAAAAATCAACTAAAAAAAATGAGAAAATAGGGAAAACTTTTCCTCGTTAAAAGCTAAACAAAAAATCACGGCAGTGGAGGAGGGAAAAAATTGTGAAAACACCGCCATCAAATCCTCGAAAAGACCGACCGAGAGAGTCGCGAGAAAAGGAACAAAACCGCGTTGGTGGAGCCCACACGACATGATCAGAAAAAACAATAATAATATAAAAAAGGACCACGAATGAAGACCAAGCCTGGCGGACGGGCCAATAGGACCGCGCAACGCAACAAACGTGCACCGGGTAATAACAATAAAATAAAAAACAAGCCCAACGGCAAAAAGAGCCGTTGCGTTGGCGGGTCCCACAACGATTTAACGTCCCGTAACGTTGGGCCATCAATCATGGCCAAAAACGCTCACGGGCCGCCACTGGAAGCAGCCGTCGAGAATACGAAAATGAATCGGCGACCAAGCCTAGCTGGCACCCACCATCACCCTGACCCTCCAGCTGTTCGCCACGTCAACACGGCAGCCACTCTATTTAAACAAATGCCCTCCGGACGCTCTGCGATCCCCCAATCTCTGTCGCCTCGCTTTTGTTTCTCTATCTGTTCTGTGCCAATCTGCAATACAAAAACAGATCACTACTGACGCTGTTTCGGAGAAACTCGGCTTCTCTGCACACAAAGTTCAGCATTTTCTCGCTTTCGAAACTAAGGTTCGTGATGAAATGTATTCCGTTTATTTCGTGTCTTGTGTTGTTTTGTGATAAATTTTGTTTTTCCTATCGATTTCGGTTTCTCAATTTTCGAACATGCAGCAGCAGAAGCGACAGCGACAATGCGGGCCGCGATTTCTGCAATTCTCATCATTTCCTGCATCGTCGGAGCTGCGATCGCGGCAGCTCCGGAATCCGCCCCGTCTCAGTCTCCGGCGGGTTCGGCGTCCAAGGCCGATAGTCCGTCTGCTTCGTCGGCCTCTTCTCCGTCAGCCATGACTGAGCCTCCGAAAGCTTCTTCTTCTTCTTCTGCTAGTCCTCCTGCGTCTGCGCCGAAGGCCTCCGATGAAATCTCAGCCCCGGCGAAACCTCCGGCAGCAAAGGCCCCCGCATCGAAGAATCCTGCTCCGGCACAGGCTCCGACTGCCAAATCTCCGGCACAGTCTCCCACGAGCAACGCCTCTTCCAAATCTCCTGCTCAGGCTCCGGCAACGGCTCCGGTGACTGAAGCTCCGGAAAAGACTCCTTCCAAATCTCCTTCAAAGTCTCCGGCAACGGCTCCGGTGACTGAATCTCCGTTAACGACTCCTTCCAAATCTCCTGCAAAGTCTCCTGCAGAGGCTCCGAGCGCCGAGGTTCCATCCACGTCTACGGTCTCGCCGGCGCCGACGGTCTCCGTCGAGGCTCCAGCTCCGGTTATTAAGGCTTCTCCTCCTGCAACTGCTCCGGCTAAGCCTAAGGCTAAGAAGGGTAAGAAGGGCAAGATCGGTGCCCCGTCTCCGTCTGCGCCTCCGCTGAGCAGCCCTCCTTCTCCTCCAATGGCCGCCCCCACTCCCTCTGCAACACAAGTTACGACCCCTGCACCAGCCCCTTCTGATCAGGTAACAGTCATTAGCGTTTTTACTGATGTTGTTTGCTTATTACAACATGAAAAATTTGAAATCAATCTTAACAGCAATACAAATTCGTGGGCCTAGAGATCTGCGTTTGTTAAAACTTAAGAGTTTACTAATGTATTTTGCGGTGTTGTTGCCTGACTTGCTTTTGATGTAATGTTTGATGGGATTGGGATTCGGTGTCCAGCAAGTAGTAACTGTTCTCTTGCAAGCTGTTGTACTGTTCTGTACATTTTCTGCGCTCATTTACGTGTCTTTTCTTTCATGCATTTTATGGTAGATCCATGCATGCCGTTGTCGAGGTTTTCATTTCATTTCCGTGTTCTGGATGGTTGTTTTTTTTTAAAAAAATTTGCATTTGAAATATTATTTTGATTCTCAATAACATGCAATTGTTTTTCTCTGTGATGTCTTTTTCATTTAATATCTCTTCTTTAATACATGTTCATGTTTTTGTTTTGGATCATGTTTGCAGAATTCTGCTGCCGTGCAAAGCATATCGACAGTATTGGGAACGATGTTTGCGACAGTGTTATTTATGGCCACTTGCTGGTGACCGTGTCCGGAGCCGAACATGTGATAATTTCGTGCCATTATTCTATTCTCTTCATCCGTGAACATTTCTGTTTATTAATGTTGTGTGCAGTTGTCTGTGAAATCTGCCATATGTGAAAGCTTTTTGCCCTGACTTTTCTGTTTGTCATACATATGCTCTGATGTATAAACTATTCTTTTTCTTCTGTCGCGCGACCTGGGTCTCTGGGTTCTGTTATAGATTTTTTTGACATTAATAAAGTGAATTCTTTGCGTAGCTCCATGAATGCCTCGGCAAGATTTTCATGACAGTTTCCTTGCCGTAATCTCTGTTGTTTCTGTCACCCAGCTTGGCCCAATTCGATTCTGCAAGAAGTCTTTCAGTTTTAAGCTTTTTATGGGACGATTTCGGAACTCGTGATTCTGTCCTGCAATTGTTAAGGCAGTAGGGACATTTACTGTTTTCCAGATTATGGTCGCAGAGCCACTTTTAAGTTCATGCCTATTCCAACTCATCTGCATGATTGGTGTTCCGATGTCAACCGATAAATCAACAATTTCTTTAATTGGTAAATTCATTGGTTTTGCCAGGTTTTAACAGTGATTCAAGGAGCCCATGTCAGACGTCGAAATTATGACTCGGTTTTAACTTTTACGACGAAATGGTATTCCACTTTTGTTCGTTTTTCTTTTGCGTCCCGCAGGCAGCATCCTTAGGCTATAATAAAGAATCTGTGTCCCACTCTGGACTGCTATTATTTCTGTAAAATAATTGCACCGCTTTTAACGGTACGGTTAAATATTGTCAAAACGCACAAGATATGAAGTTACTTTCAGGTGGGCAATTTTTTTTACTTTCTTTTGATTTTCCATACTTTTAAAAACCAGTTCGTTGGTATCATGATGGGATGGTTGATGTTGAGAAAGGTTAGGCTATATACGACAGTTGAGAAAGATTTGCAACCTACTACCTTTAGGATTTCTATCACTTCGGATAGAGCATGGGGTCTTTGCTTTATGTTAGGCCTTGTGTCTTAGGTTGTTCACTCTAAATATGTTGAGCCTTGTGTTGAATCACATTTTCCTTGTTTGTGTACATTTTAAATATGGGCACTTGACAACTATCTAGAAAGGTTTAGTTTAGTTTGAGCTAGCATTGAATATTAGTATGCTAAACGTTTCCCGATTGTGAGACCTTGATGAAGAAAACACCAAAGGAATTGTTGAATTTTGGGAAGAGTCGGGAGATGCCAAATTTGGTTGAAAAGAGAGATCCAAAAATCCTCAGATTCTTGTTTATTCCAAGATCGATTACAGCGTAGAATGACTTCGGAAGAATCGTGTAACAATTGAAAGTGAACATGTGGCCAATAAGGAAAAATTTTTGACCCATTAGACCAATAGAGGCCATGAAATAGACCTTGGATAGCACCATCTAGGTGTAATGATTGATGAAGGAATGTATGTATCTGGTGGAAGCAAAGCTGCATTGCTTTCGAAGCTCCATATAGGTTTTCAAACGCTTCCCAAGAAATCCATTGATTAGCAAGACGAAGACAATTAAGGGAAATCACTCCCTTCCAGTACCAAATAATGGCTAATCTTGCATTAGTAATGGCAAGAGGGGCAGGGGTCAAGGGTAACCACCAAGGGCAAAGCATGGGGAGGAGAGTAGGGTTAAGATGGATATTAGACCAATTAATATGATGGTGAAGAACTTGCCAAGCCTTCCATATGCTTTTGAATACATGGGAATCCAATTAATAGGATGGATGTTTTTCCAAAAAGGCTTATGTTTAGGAAAACTTTGATGAAGCCTTAGC
>MNCI01027477.1:179160-212610 GCA_015680685.1 Gnetum montanum
AAATCGAAAAGGGATTCCCAAGAGCTTCATGATCTCATGGTCTTGGATTAATTTCCATGGATAGGTGGGGAGTTTACTATAATTGTTATGAAAACTATATATAGAAGATTTAGACCAATTAATGGTAGAACCAGAGAGAGAACAATATTGCTCTACTTGGGCTAAAAGTCATTTAACATTATCGGTTGTATTTTGGAGTAGAAAAAAAGAGTCATCAACAAAATGCATATTAAGCAATTGAGGAGAGGAAAAGCGCACGCCATGTAGCATCCCTGATTGAATATCATGGTTAATTTGATGGCAAAGGAAATCCGCAACAATGATAAAGAGATAAGGGGCAAGAGGACAGCCTTGTCTTATTGATCTATGTATTGCAAAGGGGGCGGTGATGCCAAAGGTGGTGGCTATTCTCACATTAGCATCTGAGAAGAGACATTTCACCATATGAAGATAGTTGGAGCCAAAACCTAGTTTTGACATAGTTTGAAGGATAAAGTTCCACTTAATGTTGTCGTAGGCCTTGGCATAGTCCAATTTCATTAAAAGGATGTCTTGGCCATCATCCTCAGCCCACTGTAAACCTTCCCAAGCAGCCACAACATTATCTAAGATATAACGCCCTGGGACAAATCCGGTTTGTTGAGGGGATATAATTTTATGAAGGAATTTTTTCAAACGTAAGGCTAAGCATTTGGCCCAAATTTTGTATACCACATTAAGAAGAGTAATGGGTCGCCAATTAGCTATACTAGTAGGGTCTCCTGATTTGGGAAGGAGGCGAATAATCCCAAGATTTTAGTGTTGTAATAAAATAATTGGCTACATAATAGTAGTGCTTTAAAAGCTTTTGTTAATAGGATTTGGAACTTGATGTCCTTCTAGATTAGACAAAATGTAGATTCCATTTTGCAAAGAGAGAACCACCAAAAAAGGACTGTACCAATTGTGGGAGAACTTAGTATCTTTGGAGTTTGAAAAATGATGAAGCATTAGATCATCTTCATGAATTTTTTTTAATTTTTATGTATTTAGAATAGCAACATTTAATGTCCTCTTAATATCCATTGATGAGCATTCACATGTAATCTGATCGAATTTCGCAAACTATAATTACTAAGTACAGTAGAGCTAAATTGTGTGCTGTTCATTAGTTGTCTTCCCGATCCCACTTGTGGAATGCAATTGTATGGTTAAGTCGGGTTAAGTGTGATTGAGGCATATGATTTTTATTATTTTGTGTTTTTTTATGGAATTACTCACCTAGAACAAGAATAAAAGCAAGAGTGATTAATTGGTAAGTAAACTATAGTCTAATTCAACCTAACATAAGTAAGTAACCATTCCCACTTCTCGGACACATCCTAAACTTCCATGCATCTTGTGATATCGAATGTATGATATTGCATCTTGGGCTACGATATCGCACACCAGATATCACAGCCACCCCAATATCGGGGTGATGAAAAACATGATTTATCATCCTGTCATTGTTTTTAAAGGTGATTCAACTCAACACATCACATGATGTTGTTATATTAATGTGAATACTAATCATGTAGAGTAACATAGAGATATGAGATAGGAACCTCAACTGGTAAGATTACCTTAGAATCATAGGTTAGAAGGATATGACTAGTAATCGTACAAAAGTTAGTATAGTAGACCCGAAGAGTATGAGATAGTTGTATGTGCCAATTTCATTGGGCTTTATTGACCATGGTATGAAGAAAATGGATGACAGCCTTGTTAGTGGATTTGGCTTGACCATTGGATTGAGGGTAGTATGGTGAAGAAAATGATTCGGTAATGTGATATATGAAGCAAAAGTTAGCTATCTCCTTACTTTTGAATTGAGATTCATTTTCAATTACAATTTGGAGAGGTACATCGAAGTAGGTTATAATATGGTTAAGAATGAAATGGAAAATGAAGTACGACTTTGTAGAACACAAAACAACTTCTACCCACTTAGTAAAGTATTTAAAGTAGTTAAAATAAATTGGTTCTTGGAAGATGAAGGAGGGCTAATAACACTAATAAGATCTAGATCTCATTTTTGAAAAAGTCATGTAATTTAAGATACATTAAATTCTTGTCAAGGAAGATAGATAAATGATGCATTTCTTTGGCAAGTATTGCATGTTTTGATGAGATTATAAGCATCTTTAGCTAAGGTTGGCCACCAATAGCCTAAAGAGATAATATGACTAGTCAAAGATCCTAATTCTAAGTTTAGGATCTTAGATTTAAGGACCATCTTAGATTTAGTTGAATTAAGACAATGTAGAAGAGAACTTATAAAAGAAACTTAACATAAAATATTAAGATGCATCGATTGGAAATGTCTACTACATTTACATAAGCATGTTTCATTAGGTTACTAGGTGGTTCTCTAGTGGTAAGATAATAAAAAAGGTCAACATATTACTATTTTTTATTATATGTATTGATAACATTGATTGAGATATTAGAAGATTGTGTGATAAGCATTAAGCAAACAGATTGCACAAGTTAATCTCATATGGCAAATGGATAACTATAAATTACAAATGTTGCCAAAGCATCAGCTAGCATGTTTTCAAAACGTGGAATTTAACTCAAGGTATAAGAGACAAAAGACATAATAAGTTTCTTAGCCATTTCTAGATAAGAAATAAGGTGATGAGCTTTATAGTCATATTCACCATTAACTTGGTTTACGATGAGTTTAGAGTTACCATAAATAGGAATGGTTTGATTTTGATTCTGTAAGGCTAGCAAGAGACAATGAATTAGAGTCTCAGATTCAACTACATTATTAGTGAACAGAAAATCCAAGTTTATAAGATATGTAGAGAATTTGGTTAGTAGAAAACATAAGAACACAAGTTGCACTAGATTCAAAAGAAGTATGAGCTTCATCGCAATAAAGAAAAACATTTGAATTCTTAATGTCACCATGTAAGCTATAAATAACATTATTTGATTCAAAAGAAGAAATAAGATTAACTATGACTTGATTCTTAATAGAATGCTAATATAGAAAACAAAGGTTAAATGTAATAAGGAAAGTTTTTCAATGGGCTAAGCCATGATTATTAGAAAGATTATTAGTGATTATCTTAAGAATATTATATTTGTATATAACAAATACTCTACTATTTAAAATATAGTGCATTCAATTTTTAAGAGCAAAGATAAGACTTAGATAAAAACTTTAAATGTTGGAATACCTAGTTTCAGAACCCAAGAAAGGATGAGATATGTAATATATAGGAAGATTAGCTCTATCTTCTCATGTTTGAGAAAGCATGGTAGATATGGAATGGTAAGACTTAGAAAGATGAGATAAAAAGTTTGTTGGAATTATGAAGGATGTAGAATGTGAAGAGTATTCAAAACTGCTTCGATAGAATCAAAGGCCTTTTAACACTTATCATCCCAAATGAAAGTGTTATATTTTGATGAACCATGATTTGTCAGGCTCTGATATCAGACCCATAATATCAGGTATGCAATATCATAACCTAGCTAACGATATTGGATGCACGATATCGTGGTTCCTATGTAAGCCTATAAATACCACATTTGGGCACATAGGAAAGAGGGTAGTAAGTTTTAGAGTTAGATTCAGTAGGTGTAAGTGTAGAGTCTTTTTGTTCATTTTTAGTTCCTCTCAATCCTTTCCCCAGTGCATGCTTGTAGTGTGATGATTGTAATTGTACGGAACCTTTATTCGAGTGTGACATACTTGGACATGCACATGACCAGCAATAAAGATCAAGATTACTTCATCATTGCAGCATTCACTTAGCTTTAATTGTTAATTGTTATTTATTGTTTCCTTTAGTTAATATTTACTTTCTTGTCAATTATAGTTCATGTTATTAATGCAGAATGAGTATGACTTAATCATGAGCATTTAAGTGTGACTACTTGGTAACCTAGTAGCGTATCTAGGAGTGCTCAAGTAATATATGCTTAGTAATCCTAGAAGTAGTACACAAGGTCCAAGATGTGTATGGATGATTAAGGATGGGTGCTCATCACACTTAGGCTAGCTTAGATTCTCTTCTCCCACTCCCTCTTAGCTTAAAACAAAGTTATTTTCCATTACCTCTAGGAGTAGAACTAGTTTAGAAGTCATATCATACACCTCACTCTAGACTAAATCATACATGACAAAGCAAATACTAGTCTAGGTGGGAAGACAACGAACTACGATCAATGTGTAACTATCTAGATACCACAACTAGCCCATCTGTGGAGTTCGACCGGATCGTGCATGAACACTCATATTTGTATGGTTGAGTGTAGGGGTACCTAGCCACTCATCATTGGCGCCATTGCTGAGGATGGTGCTAGTTATTTAGATTAGTTATATCATACAAGATCACTATAACGAAGTATTCATGATATATCTCTTAGAAAAAAACTTAATTTCAATTAAATCACACACAAATTTACAACAATGTCTCTCTCACAAGACTATGATAATGTAACAACCAGTAAGGTAATTCATTGGAGAACCAATGAATTATACGATGATGAAGATGAATTTTTGAGTACTCAATCTGATGTAGGGGTCTCCTATGTACATAAAAAAAAACAACATCATCCCAACTTACAAACTCATAATCTACCTAGTGACGATGAACCCCTGCTAGCCACTAGGAGCCTAATGCATATACAAGAGGTTGTTCGAATATCCCATAGGCATCGTAAGGAAAGCCATCTACCCAAGCTTGATTTAAACAACTTTTCCAAATTTTCAGGAGGCTATGATTTAATCTGAAACATCATTTATAAGCCTTCAATGATGCTTGTGTATGGAACAATATTGATAATGTGTGGCAAAAAATTAAGCTCTTTCATACGATAGTCGTTGGCCAAGAAAAAGTATGGTATAGGTCTTTAAAGCCAAAATCAATTCGACGTTGGCCAATAATGATGGAACTATTTAATGAAAAATATCAAACCTATGTAAGAGTGTCAACCTTGAGGAGACAAATCCAAGAATGGAAACAGGGACAACATGAACCCTTGGACATGGCCTTAGAAAGATACTGTTCATTGTTAAACAATTGCCCAGGCCATGGATTCTCTGAGAAAAGGCTAATGTATCACATCATGGATGGGCTACATAATGAAACAAGGGAAACCCTAGGGATGTATGCCCTAGGTCAACTATACAAACTACGGACCCACTAATTCCAAGAGCTTATTAAGTAGGTAGAAAAAGAACAAGGAGAAATGGCTAAATGGGAGAACGTTGAAAGCTCTCAATGGGACTAAAATCTCAAATTAGCAAAGGTCCATGATCATGAAGAGGAGAAATCAACTCACCTCAAGGAGGTGGAATCATCTTTGCCAATACTACAATCACTATATGAAATTGAGGCAAAGATCAATAAGATGATGGAATGGATGCATGAAAAATGTGGAGAATATACCAACACTATTAGAGGTAGAACCATGAAAAACCAAGAAGTAGGAAAAAACACCCTTAGACAATCGGAAAGAAGGGTTGAAGAGAATAAGAACTCAATTGCTAATCATACATATCAATGTAACATTTGCCTATATGATCACCCCAAAGGTCAATGCCCCATCTTCTCAAATTTACCTGAGCATTGGGGAAGAATGTTACATCTAGAGTTCATACAAAAATGTTGTGTTTAATCATAGTGGTAGAAATCCCAGTTGTGGGGGAGGCCACCCCCAAATTGGTCACACCCTTCATATCATCCAAACCCAAGCACTTATCAGGTTTAGCATCTTGTTTTCCCAACTGGGTCAACATTCTCTATCTCACCACATTGTTATCATTCTCCTAAATACTATTAACCCATGTCCTTTCCCATAAGATCACCACCTCATGTTCCTTATACTTCTCCTTACCCTCAATCTTTGCATCCTTCACCTCCTTCTACATCACCACCAATAGTACCAGAAGGTTTTGCACCACAGCATCAACCCACGAACGTTACTTGTGCTGCTACTGTCAATTGCAGTGGGAATCCTCCACAACATCAAAGGCATCCCTTCTTTAGACATGACCATAGAAAGGGACATCATAGTTTCAAGACCACTACATCCTCCCACTTAGCATAAGTTCAACACTATGGTGAATCTTTCTCCTCGAACTCAACACCTCATGTTACCTTATTAGGACCACCAATCAATACTCCAACAACCATGCGGGCCAATGAATATAGCCATGTAGGGAGACATATCAATCCTTGCATACCATCTTATGGTCAAGGGTGGCATAGTGGGTCAACTTTGTATCAATGAAACTCATCTTCCAACTTGCCCCATTATGTCAACTTTAATATAGTGTGTGCACCCAATTTGGGTATATTCCAACCATGACATCAAAAGACACCCAATGGTTTGGATATGACCAGGTCCCAATATTTGTGAAATGCATGGATCCAACCCTTCCATTTATTAATTCTCATTATGATCAAAAGTTTAGTTATGGGGGATATCCCTCATTATAAAAAACAGAATTAATAAATGTTTTTCCTTTTCTTTAATTTTACAATTTTTTGTTTTCTAGTTTTTTATCTTTCGATTTTTTATTTGATCTTTTTATTGGTTGGTTCATCTTTTTATTTATTATTTTATCTTTTTATCTTTTTATGGGTAATCTCATCTATGAATAAAACACTCCTGTGACTTGTTGGTTGAGGTGTTGTTCTATGCTATCAAGTCTTAGGTGACTAATTACTTGGATAGTGAGCCCATCACATCCACCTACCCATTCTATTAATAAGATGTTCTATTCTAGGCCCGATGATATTATTAACATCATTAAAACTTAAAGTAAATTTGTGCTTATTATGCCCAGACTGAAAAATGATGGACTAAGAGGGAATGGCCAGGGTGTGACATCAAGGGGACTTGTGGATTCTCTTTAGTGACATCTATAGGAGTTACCATGCAGCTTGGGTGTACTAAGATCCTTGTAGATCTAATGAAAAATGGAAGTAAGAGTAATAAAGACACTCACTCAAGAAACCCAATGCTCTCCTAGGGGGTCCCACTAGAAAGACATGCACCCATGCTTCAAGGTAGGCAGATTCTCTAGATTAAGCATGCAAAAAAGAAAAAGAAAAAGAAAAAAAAGAAAAAACCATGTGTGTCGCAGAGAAATTCCAAATCACTCCTCCCTTGGAAAAAATGCCAAGTGATCGTACACCTTGCTGTCATGGTGCTCTTATGGTTGTCCATCATTGGATGAAGCAATGCAATGTCATTGATCAAAGGAATGGGCTTGGTCTTGATTTTGGAGCAATAGGCTAATGACACATTAATCACATCCTACAATCAAGATTCATTGTGCCTTGGGTCAGTTACCTCATGTCCCAATCTCTGCAATCCCTTCTACAATTTGCTTCATCTCATTGTTCACGTATTTCTGACTCGTGTCTTGTGTAGCATTGAATTCATATCTCATCACGGTGGTATCTACATGTGTGTGTTTTGTGCAACTAGTATGGATCACATTTCACCCTTCTAGTACCTACGGACATTTTCAGGGTGGTTACGTAAGGGCATCATAGGTAGGAACCTGCTTTGGGGAGGACCCACTTGTGTAACTTTTGTAATTTACACTCATTGCACATCACCACCACATCATTTTATACCCTCCAAGTACTTCATTGCCAAATTTATTCTTTCCTTTATCGTCCTTTTAATTCCAACGTTCCTATGCACCATAACATGTCCTTTTTCCTCATTCTATTCATGAATTTCATTATTAGATTCTACCCCATTATACTTTTTGTGCCTTTCAGTCTATTCAATGTTACCTTGGACCTTTCCAATTACCCTCAAATCCTTCATTTTTTTGGCCTTGGAAATTTAGAAATTCATTAATTTTACTAAGTACCCTATTTTCAATAGGCCTCGATATCTTGGGTTCATGCTATCAAGTACGTGATATTGCGTCCATAAAAACTATATATATGGAACCCCCCATGCATGTCAACATCATTTTACACTATTCATATGAGGGGAGTTGATCAAATTTTCTTCCATGAACTTGCTAGATTGCGCACCTATCATTCAAACATCCATAACTTTCTTGTTAATGCTCCGATTCCCATTCTGATTGAACCCATTTGAACCCGGACTGTTTAGCTTAGTCATGGGGGAAGGGTATGCTCCAAGTTGCATGTAATGTTTCCAAAATTTATCATTGCTCAAAGGATATCATAAAGGGTAAATGACCATAGAAACTATTAAACATGTTGCCAAATCAATTTTCTCTCTTCACTCATACCATGAGAATTAATTTTTGGAGCCACCTAATCAAATTGGGCCTAATATCAAAACTTTTAGAGTAAATTTTCATAAAATTTCCTAACTTTGAATCACATGAAACAAAAAATAAATTCATTAAAGGCAAGAAGTAAGGGTATAAGTCACATTTTGTAGATAACCTTACTAATAGTTAGCCCTGTGTGATTACAAATGGGCCCTAAATGTGGACAGCAAGGAGGGCCCTTTCAAGGTGTGTTCAAATGACCAAGGAGAGGTAGAGGCCAGGCATCTCCGAAGGAACATATAGAATAGGAGGCATAATCATTCAACATCCATCAAGAGCCTCCTGTTATTGTGCAATTGAGACTAGCTAAAAGAGGAGCCGCTGAAGCACTTGAACAGGGACAACATCTCACGTTATCCCTAGAATGTGTTCAGGTAATCCACAAAAGATCCATGTCAATAGCCATGATCATGGAACTCAAATTTGGACCTCTCACTAAGTTCGCTCTTGAAGCAGTCAAGGACCAACTCAAAGGATCCCCATTATGGCCTATCCTCTCTAAAAGTGGTGCTTGGGACTTGGGAGAGATGTACCAATTTTGGCACAATAAAGAAGAAGACACCACAGTTGATATTGATGGTGTTTCTGTAGATTTCTCTACCAAAGCCATTTTGGAAGTGTTAAATCTTTCGAATACAGGGCCAAAAGTTGCTCACCTATCCACTTGCTCTAATGCTAATGTGCGAAAAATTTGGTTGAAAAAAATGTACGACAAGGAAGAGAAGGTGTATGAAGAGTTGTCCCTAGAGGAGAGGATCTATTTCAAGATCGATACTTATCACATCTTTCCCACAAAATGATTGAATAGAATCTCCATGTATGTAGCTAGAGGAAGTACTATATTGATGGGCAAGGTTAATGCTAACCTACCCCATCTGTATCTCATGGAGATTCTAAGGCAATTTGAGGAACACATGATAGGGAAGTTTGCATTGCCCTTTTCCTGTCTCATTAGGAAGCTATGTTAGCATGCTAGAATTCTGGGGTACACCAATGACATCCCCAAAAGAGCCCAAAATGCTTTGTTTGTTGAATTGCTAAAGCCACTAGCCCCGGGGAAAAGTGCTGGTGAGACACTAGAGCTAGAACAAGAATAGATGATGGGGCCCACTACAACTCAAACTATAGGGCCTAGCCAACTTCCAAGCACAAGGCCCAGTCAACAACAATAAGCAGGGCCCAACACACGCTAGCAAGACCAACTACCATAGGATTATCGATTGTCGATGAGCCATCTCAGGGCCATCACTGAGACGGTCAGCTGGAGAAGTTGTGATGACACTAATCTCTTCCAGGTCATCGATGATGCTGTACAATCCATAGTCTCCATTGATCGCACATGGGGCAAGGTGTCAATCCAAACAGAAGGAGGGAGATCACACTAGTCACAACAGATCTTGGGAAATGCTACATCCTTTCAGGTGTAATTGGAAATTGGTGAAGGTGCCATAGTTATGGTCATGCAGCACCAAGATGCAGTGGGAGCTACAGAAGTGGTCACAGACCACATCAAGGATTTATTCAATGTCCCTGTTGTGCCATCAGCAGACTTTACGGGAGCACATGATGCTTAAACTTTGGCTGGTCCCTCAATGACTCCTACAGAGCATGAGGATGTTCTCGATCAGTTGCTACAGATAGGACAAGTGATGATGTCCTTGTTTGACATCCCACAAGATTTCACAACAACTCAATCAGAACTCATCTCTACTAAAGGAAAGCTAGTCATGGTAGAGATTAGGGTTGAGCATGTAGAGGTAGAGTTAGAAAGACTCCAAAAGAGGCTCTTCACCCTGCAAGCTGCATAGCGGGACCCATCTCGATTTATTCCCATAGACTAGCTAGAGTCTTTCAGGATAGAGCAACTTACTAAATTGTTGGAAAAAAATAAGAAAGTGGTAGAGGAAAAAGAGAAGGCCGATTGGGATGCTTCCAAGGCACAAGAGTAGACATATGTGCATGCCAAAGCACTCAAGGCCTTGCAAGAGAAGAATAAACATATTATTGCAGACAATCTTTGGTTGATCACTGTGGAAAAACAAAAGAATGTTCTTGAAGAAAATTTTTAGTAGTTGTGAGAACAATTAGTCAAGGTCAACCGGGACATAAATTGCTTGGCCAAAGAAAATCAAACCCTTTCAATGGAGGATGTGTACACAATTCGTTAAAAGATGGTAATTGAAATAAGCACATGGCAAAACAAGGCCAAGTAACATGAAAAGCTGAAGGCACACTTTAGGGACTAGGTGGGGATGCACAAGTAAGTAGTTAAAAAAGAAATCCATATCGCCAAGACCCATATCAACACTCTCAGTGCTTAAAACATTGACTGGTGGGTTATATTGGATACTTATGCATTTGCCCACCAAGCAGAGCTCAAAAGACAGGACTTGCAGATACAAGATCTTACAAAGTACATGAAATTGGCAAACCTGTGGTATGCCAACTTAACCATGTTAATAGCAGGACACTCGAGAATAGAGCTAGAGAAGAAGGTAGCAACTACCTATGCAAAGTATGAAACAGAATTTGTTGAGCACAAGAAGATGCTATAGAAATTAGAAGTGGAAAATTTTGATTTAGAGGTGGTCAAGGCTAGTTACCAGGGACAAAAGTATATTGTGGCAGACTTGGCTCAATGGCTTACAAATTACTAGGAATACAAGGACAAAGCTAGATCCTATGAAGAGGAACGATGGTTGTTTCTGGCTTGGTATGTCAATGCCAACTAGATGTTTCCACAATTGCCATGTCCATGGAAGGTGCCAACTTCATCAAACAACCATGATTTGTTAGGCTCCAATATTGAACTTGTGATATTGGATCCATGATATTGGGTATGCGATATCGTAGTCTGGCTAACGATATCGGATACACAATATTATGGTTCCTATGTAAGCCTATAAATACCACATTTGGACGCATAGGAAAGAGGGAAGTAAGTTTTAAAGTTGGATTTAGTAGGTGTAAGTGTAGAGTCTTTTTGTTCATTTTTAGTTCCTCTCAATCCTTTCCCCAGTGCATGCCCACAGTGTGATGATTGTAATTGTATGGAATCTTTATTTGAGTGTGATGTACTTGGACATGCACATGATCGACAATAAAGATTGAGATTACTTCATCATTGAAGCATTCACTTAGCTTTAGTTGTTAATTATTATTTACTATTTCCTTTAGTTAATATTTACTTTCTTGTCAATTATAGTTGATACTATTAATGCAGAATGAGTACGACTTAATCAAGAGCATTTAAGTGTGACTACTTGGTAACCTAGGAGCATATCTAGGAGTGCTCAAGTAATATATTCTTGGTAATCCCAAAAGTAGTACACAAGGTCCAAGATGTGTACAGATGATTAAGGATGGATGCTCATTTCACTTAGCCTAGCATAGATTCTCTTCTCTCACTCCCTCTTAGCTTAAAACAAAGTTATTTTCCATTGCCTCTAGGAGTAGCACTAGTTTAGAAGTCACATCATACACCTCACTCTAGACTAAACTATACGTGACAAAGAAAATACTAGTCTAGGTGGGAAGATAGCAAACTACGATCAACGTGTAACTATCTAGATACCACAACTAGCCGATTTGTGGAGTTCGACTGGATTGTGCATGAACGCTCATATTTTTATGGTTGGGTGTAGGGGTACCTAGTCACTCATCATATTTATAGTGAAAATGAGTTAAGAGATGAAAATGATTAATGAGGTTATTAAAAAAGGGATGAATTGATTGAATATGACCTTATAAGATACACATTTTTCAAATGTTTCTAGGAAATGAAAGATTAAGAATAGCTTTAACCTTATCAAGGTCAATTGCTATACCATCTTGAGTGATGAGTGGCGAGGTACCCCTACACTCAACCATACAAATACGAGCATTACACGTGCAATCTCGTCGAACTCCACAGATGGACTAGTTGTGGCATCTAGATAGTTAGCCTTAGGTCGTAGTTCGCTGTCTTCCCACCTGGACTAGTATTAGCTTTGTCACGTATGGTTTAGTCTAGAGTGAGGTGTATGATGGGTTTCTAATCTAATGCTACTCTTGAAGGCAAGGGAAAGTAATATTATCTAAACTAAGAGAGAAGGGTGAGAAGGAATTTAGCTAGCCTAAGTGCAATGAGCATCCGTTCCTTGATTATCCATACACATCTTGGACATTGTGCATGACTACCACTGGGATTACCAAGCGCAGATCCTAGGTATGCTACTAGGTTACCAAGTAGTCACACTTTAATGCTCGTAATCAAGTCGTACTCATTCCACATTTTAACATGATTTTAAGGGTGAGAGAGATTAACTAGGAAAGCAGTAAATAACATTTAATTAAATAATTAAACTAAGTGAATGCTGCAATGATGAAGTAATCTCGATCTTTATTTTCGGTCATGTGCGTGTCCAAGTACGTCACACTTGAATAAAGGATGCCATACAATTACATTCACCACACTGTGGGCATACATTGGGAAATAATTCTAACTCTAAGAAGGAAAAAACTACAAGAGTTTGGATAAGGGACTAAAAAATAGATGCCTAAACTCATTTGTCTACCTCTTATTTATAGATGAGGAGACAAGCTACGATATCACCTACATGATATCACAGTCGCCCCAAATGATGACTCATCATTGAGATACATGTTAACCTAACATCTTCTCTATAAGAACCCTAAAGATGCATTTCTTGGGATTAAGAGGAAGGCTAAATTTATCATAAAGGGTTAAAACTTGATTTAAATCAAAAGCATGATTAGTTGCTAAGGCATATTTGATGGTCAAATTGTCAAGATAGTCATAAAAGTGGTATATTGTTGCTACTATGGATTTGATTATAACCAAAAAAGTCCATTCATAAAGGATAAAATAGTGTGATTAGTTGTTGAGTCTATAAGCTAATCAATATTTTGTAGAGGAAAATCATCTTTAAGTTTGACATTGTTAAAGTCTCAAAAGTCAATGCATATATAAATGCTATCATTCTTCTTGGAAACTATAGCCCCATGTTAAAAACCTATTCAAAATAGTGAATAGGATATATAAACCCAACATTGTAAGGTTTAGTAATCTCTTCTGTTATGAAAAGAGCTATAGGTAAATGAATCTTTCTAATCCTTTGTTTAATTGGTTTAGAATCTTCTCCAAATAGAATGTTCTATTATACTAGCCTTAATTCTAGATTAGGCATTTTTCTGTATCCCCAAGCAAAAGCTAAGATAACTTCTTGAAGATCTTGGGAGAGAAGAGCACTAAGTTGGAGTGTCTTTTGTTCACCCTTGTTGTTTAGTATAGATTGGTCAATTAGGTGATCATTTGTTAAAGATGGCTCTTAATCAAGGAAATAGAGAAATAATTGGGGAAGTAATTCATCCTTAATAGTATCTAGAGAAGTTATAAGAGAAGTGATGCTTCGTTCGTAGTTAATAAGAGATAGGTCTAGGGTTTGACATACCTAATTGGTAGGATAGTCTAAGACCACAGGGTGAAGTAGAGATACTGGGTAGGAAACTATATTCACCTAGACTAGAATCAAAGTAGTTAGGCTTTGGAAAAGCTTTAGGAAAGAAATGATGTGAAATATCAAAAAAAGACAACATCAAAACATCACATGTTAAAACTTATAAAATTTTTTGAAAGTGGACATCACTTCACAAAGATATATAAAAAAAAAATAAGAAGAGTTTAGCATGAAAAATTTCATTTTCAATAGAGTAGATTAGAAAATGACATTAGAGTAGAGCTAGAAGAGATAAGAAGAAAATGACAAAGAAGCAATGATAAGTGACAACAACAAGAGGTAGGGATCCAAGGGTAGGATTAGCAGTAGCAGAGGATTGCACCAAATCTACATTCTCCCTCCAAGACCTCAAATGTAACTAACATGAATCTTAGTTAAACATTTTAGCTAGAGTTTGATATTGTTTCTACATGGTTTACTATAACAATGTTTTTAGTTTTTAATTTCTTACCAAATTATGCTAGAAAATGCTACGTTAGGATTAATCTAAGTAAAATTTAATAGTTTGTTAAGTTCATAGAGCATAGATTTTATATTTGAGTTTAATATTTTTGTGAGGATTGGGAACCCCATGATGGTACCTCAATTTTGAGTGTTTATTTGATTTTGCTTAAATTTATGTCAAAATTAAAATGCATGTGTATGAATGTTGTTGTTTGTGAATCATTAGTAGAAAACACATCATTTCCCCAAAGTTTTAGTAAGTTTATGATTTGGATTTTGCCATCGAGATGGTTTTTATCATTATTTCAATGAATAGTAATGAGAGGGCTACTACAGTAGAGAAATATAGAAGTTGCAAATGATTTAAAGCTAGATTTTGTTAGTTTTTTAAGTTTAGCAAGTATCCATGAGCATATTGTAGAGTTTTTCGGTGAAATTCATAACTATTCTTATAAAATTCTAATAAAATGAGAATTTTTGGGTTTTATTGATCAAGAATACAATGTGAGCGATTCAAAGAAATTTTCTTTGTAGAAAATGCTATGTCTTAGTAACTTATTTTAATGGAATAATTGATGTTCCATATCAATGATATGGATAGTTATAAACTTTAATGCAAAACATCACAACATTATGACATTTGAGTTCAAACTAGTTTTTCACACATCAATGTTAAATGTTGGAAAAGTTGCAAGGTGTTAATTAATAAATGTCAAAGTAAGTTGTGCCTAGGTGATGATTTTTTAGGTTTAAATATAAACAAGAAAAAAATGATTTTTGATTTAAAAGTTAGAGGAAAGAAGTTTTGATGTCTATCATCAAAGCAATGTGATGTTGATACCTAGTAACTAACTCCTAAAGTAATATCTTATATAGATGCCATTTATTATTAAGCATTAGGAAAAATGACATGTAAAATTGTATCCTTGATGCAATTAATAGATAACTTTATGTTGTTTATGTAGGGATGCTATAGCATCCAAACGCCTTTAAATTGAGCTAGTGTTTTTCTTGCTTGTCAATGAAAGAAGTGTTCTTAAAAACAAGTGAAGAAAGATAGGGCTGATTAGATGTAAGCCCATATTTGATGATGTCTCCTTGATGCATTAGAAGCTATGGGCTCATCAAAGAGCTATTGAATTTCTAAAGTTTCACATGCACCATTTCCATGTGGTCATTTGGATTGGCTTAGGAGAGGAGATTATGTTAAGGACCTTGGAGGGCATACTTCTTGAATTTTCCATTGAGCTTATAGAAATTATCTATGAAAATCAGTTTAAAATTAAAGAACTATCTAATGATGTCTTGGTCTATAAGAAATATTTGTACAAGCTATGAAAAAGGAAAGAATATCAACAGTTTAGTGTCCATAGTACATTGCCTCTAGAAACATGAAATTCAAGACCAATGTTAAACCTATGAGATTCATAGATTTTTGTGGAGAGAAGTTAAATTTCAAGAGTTAGTATAAATTATTAGTTAGCTTTATCATAGTTAAAACTAACTATGATGTGGATGTACAAGTTTGTGAATTTGAACATACAATGTCCAAACTAATTGGAACTTTTGTAAAATTTGTTGCAAGATCTATCCTAGCACCATAACTAGTGATTATATGTCATGTTGCATTTTGAAGCTCTATACAAGGGATTAAGGCTCCACAAATTCTAGAGCAAGTATGAAAGCAGAAGATGACTTCATTCATTATTAGGCCAAAAAGTAAGTATTTATGCTTAAGTGTTTCTTAGGGAAAAAAGAAAAAAAGAAAGAAAAAGTGTATCATACCAACTATTGTATGATGGTTATTGTAGCTTAAATAAGTCTTGATGATATTAAGTTTATTAATGTGATTGACCTAGTAAAGGAGTTTGAGGTTAGATCCACTAGTGAAGCACAAAGTGTCCAAAGGTGGTTGTTTGAAGGTGAGAGTATAAAGTATTTTAATAAGTTTGACAGGGCAATGATTTTGTGTGATTTGTGCTTACATCACCTCTACCCTAGTGTGGTAGAATGCATTAATTTAATAAAAATTTATTTTGCAAAAAGGTATTTTTTGTGATACATGTGGATCAAAAGCAAGTGATCATCCCTTGGAATCTTTCCACACTAAGATATTGGCTTAGCTTTTAGAGTGGGAAATAATGATTGATAGCTCAAAAATGAAATCATTAGAGTTGGTAGTTGTAGAATAGTAGGTTGGTTCAAAGAAGAGGGATGTCATCAATGTTCACAAGGGAACGGATGAAGACTTAAATAGGTTATTCCTCTTGTTCATTGAAAGGTTATTTTGTAATAAGATTGGACAAAAGTGGGAGTTGGCCCCTAGGTAGTTGTATGGATTGTATGAGGCTATGTATTAAGGCAAGGTAGTTGACTAGGCACCAATAACCTATCAAAGGGTAGTAAAAGAAATGAAAAAGGCATCCTAAGAAGATAAGAAAAGAAAGAAGAAGAAAATGTGTAAGAGGTTTAATTTTGTGTTCTACTATGATTTAATAAAGGCAGTGGTAGCTTTGTTTACCACGGAAGGAAAAAAGCAATTAGATGTTACTTCTAAGATGGACTTCAAGCCCCCATTGTGCCAACACTTGGACATTCTAATGTTTGCATACAACATAAGTAACAAGGATCATTTGATGTTAGTGTCAAGAACCAAGGAAGAAGTCATATACTCAATGTCAAAAAGCATTGAGGAATCACAAACAAAGTTACATGGAGATGTATCAGTGGGAAAGGAGGGGATTTTAGAAAGCACCTCCGGAACCATCAAAAAGAGGAAGGCTTTAAAAAAGAGGAAGCCTCTCTCTTAGGAGGAAGATGTATTATCTTAAACTTCCACAATAAAGGTGTCTCAAAAGAGACTCTACCAGAAAATAAGTAAATGTTATTAACATTTTTTTTGAATTTGCTATTTTTCCCTAAGTATAAATGATGGAACTTAGGGTTAGTATTACATTGATATTTTTGTCTATTTGGTCCCATACCTATACCCACCAAAATAAATTACCTTATCCCTTTTTAATTTTGGGTTCCGTAAAAATATATAACGAGCTCAGATGGAGCATCCAAAGCACCACATTTTTTTCAGAGCATAATCTTGATAATCATCTCCCTTCCTTTATAAATTCTCCTTGAGCTTCAATCCTTTGAAGCTGTGCTGCTGTGCTACTAGTGATTCAAGAGTCAATTTTTTGCTAGGGTTTTTCACCTTGAAAGTTTTTCCTAAGGTAACTCTGTGTTTTTTAATTTCTGCCATTTCTTTTAAATTTAATATAATATTGGCGCATGCAATTGGGAATAACAGCACAGACGCGGCATTGGCGCCCAGCAGATCCTCCACTCTCATGAATCTCAAGATTCTTAACCGGGTGACTTATTGCCCACTCTAGTGATGTTGCAGTTGTTTCAATTTCCACTGCTAACATGTCCCTCATGAGGTTTTCCCCAGAATCACATCAACGCTGTGCTCAATTTGGATGATATGTGCAGTCACATCAATAAAATGCTTCTTCTCTTGCTACTCGCTCTCTCCTAGTTTCTGTGAATACTCCAGGGATGCCGCCTTTTCTGCTAGAGTTGCAGAGGGCATGATTTAGATACCTACACACAGGCCCCATTAGGACCCGTAACGTCAGCGGCATAAAAAGAAGAAGCCAAATTTAAGCTCTGAGGATGTTACTAAGCTTGCTGAAAAGTTGGAACTACTAATTTTGTAGTTTTCAATAACGCTCACTGCTGTGTTTCTATGTTGACACTCAGTATAGCATTGTTTCCACAGATAAACTACTAAATTTTTAAGGCCTTTGCTGCTGCTCTTCTGCATTCCTGCCTGCACGTCCAATTGCTGAATTTTCCCGTAATTGTGCTATCTTGGTTGCAGTTACCTTCAAGAATCAAGAATTCCAAAGAAGACATTGAGGCAAATGTATCTGCAGGCTATGGACATGGATCTCCATTGCCAACTTTGGCCAGAACCACGGAACTCCCTAAGACTAAGCTCAGTCCTCTGCCCATTTGAGTTTCCTTCTTCTTTGATAGTACACCCATAACATCACTGTGACGCCATAAATAAGTGCCCATGCCAGGATTGCCACAACTTTCATTATCACCTATTGCCCTTGCCATTGTTTGCATAGTTTGCAATGAAGTTTCCCACCAATTCAACACACAGCAGCACCCCTCCACACATGCTACTCAATTTCTACAAATCTCCATCTTTGAGCTGAGACACAGAATCTCCCAAAAGTTGTAGCAACAGCTCATTTCCTTCCCTTTCATTTCCTTCCCTTTTATCCATGGATGACATAAAAAAGACTTTAACGCAGTTTGGTGCCCCTACGCTATGTGCCACGTAAAAGGTTCAGGTGGTCAAAAGTACTCTCAACTGGCTACACATGTGAAATCTTTTGGGCAACAGTTTTGAGAGCTCCTAAACATCGAATGCATTATCTATGTAAACCAGGCAAGATGTAGATTCGAGAAGCTTTTACAATGCATTCTTACCTTCCGTATCTGAACGCAGCTCCTCGTATATGTATATATATATAGCCTGAAATATAATCCATGATTTGCTTTTGGGCTTTTGTGATAATGGGCTTGATGTGAACGCTTTCAAATAGCTTTACCTTTAAAAACCCAAAATCTGGAATATCTACGCTGGAAGAAACAACATCTCTGGAAGTTCATCCCTTCTACTCCTTGTCTCCTCACTCTCTTTTTCCTCTTGACCTATTTCATTTAGGTCCAATTAAGGAGGCTAGAAAATGAATTAAAACTTTGTTTGTCACTGAATAAATCTAACTCCTCTTCACTCATGCCTTCCTCCTCTTGACTCATGCCTTCCTTTTGGCCTTTGGGGATGGAAGGAAGAGTAGAACTAAGCTTTTTGACCTCTTGCCCCATTGCCTTCTTTTCTTGAGCAACTCTTGAAAAGAAATAAAATCTTATTAATGTCACATAGCTTGTTAATTGATGTAATACTAACCCTAAGTTCCATCATCTATATGTAGGAAAAAATAGCAAATTCAAAACAAATGTTAATAACACTTATTTTCTCTTAGAGTCTCTCTTGAGACACCTTTATTGTGGAAGTTTCAAATAATACATCTTCCTCCTGAGAGAGAGGCTTCCTCTTTTTTAAAGCCTTCATCTTTTTCATGGTTTTGGAGGTGCTTTCTAAAATCCCCTCCTTTCCCACTAATACATCTCCACTTAACTTTTGTGATTCCTCAATGCTTTTTGACATTGAGGATCTCACTTCTTCCTTGGTTCTTGACACCAACATCAAATGATCTTGGTTACTAATGTTGTATGCAAACATTGGAATGTCCAAGTGTTGGCACAATGGGGGATTGAAGTCCATCTTAGAAGTAACATCTAATTGCTTTTTTCCTTCCTTGGTAAAAAAAGTTGCCATTGCCTTTATTAGATCATAGTAGAACCCAAAATTGAACCTATTACACATTTTCTTCTTCTTTCTTTTCTTATCTTCTTAGGATATCTTTTTCATTTCTTTTACTACCCTTTGATAGGTTACTGGTGCCCACTCGACTACCTTGCCTTAAGACGTAGCCTCATATAATCCATACAACTACCTAGGGGCCAACTCCCACTTTTGTCCAATCTTATTGCAAAATAACCTTTCAATGAACAAGGGGAATAACCTATTTAAGTCTTCATTAGTCCCCTTGTGAACATTGATGACATTCCTCTTCTTTGAACTAACCTACTATTCTATGAATACCAACTCTAGTGATTTTAGTTTGGAGCTATCAATCATTATTTCCCACTCTAGAAGCTAAGCCAATATCTTAGTGTGGAAAGATCCCAAGTGATGATCACTTTCTTTCGATCCACATGTACCACAAAAAATACCTTTTTTGCAAAATAAATTTTTATTAAATTAATGCATTCTACCACACTAGGGTAGAGGTGATGTAAGTCCAAATCACACAAAATCACTACCTTGTTGAATTTATTAAAATACTTTATACTCTCATCTTCAAACAACCATCTTTGGACACTTTGTGCCTCACTAGTGGATCTAACCTCAAACTCCTCCACTAGGTCAATCACATTCATAAACTTAACATCATCAAGACTTATTTGAGCTATCATAACCATCATATAATAGTTGGTATGGTTCACTTTTTCTTTTTTCCCTAAGAAACACTTAAGCATTAATACTTACCTTTTGGCCTAATAATAAATGAAGCCATCCTCTACTTTCATACTTGCTCTAGAATTTGTGGAGCCTTGATCCCTTGTATAGAGCTTCAAAATGCAACATGACATATAATTTCTAGTTACAGTGCTAGGATAGATCTTGCAAAAAATTCTACAAAAGTTCCAATTAGTTTGGACATTGTATGTTCAAATTCACAAACTTGTACATCCACATCATAGTTAGTTTTAACTATGATAAAGCTAACTAATAATTTATACTAACTCTTGAAATTTAACTTCTCTCCACAAAAGTCTATGAATCTCGTAGGTTCAACATTGTCCTTGAATTTCCTATTTCTAGAGGCAATAAGAATTTATTTCTTTTCAAGAACTGCTCAAGAATAAAGGGCAATGAAGTGAGAGGTCAAAACATTCTGTTCTACTCTTCCTTCCATCCCCAAAGGCTAGAAAGAAGGCATGAGTGAAGAGGAGTTAGATTTATTCATTGACAAACAAAATTTTAATTCATTTTCTAGCCTCCTTAATTGGACCTAAATGAAATAGGTCAAGAGGAAAACGAGAGTGAGGAGACAAAGAGTAGAAGGGATGAACTTCCAAAGATGGAATCTCCTCCTCCTCCTATAGATGTCACCTCAATGTTAAGTAAACTCATTTTTAAAGATAACAATGTTTGCAAATGGATTAAGGAGGTGACTAGTTCAAAGCTCTTCACATAATATCATAATTTAATTTTGACATAACATCAAAATTTTTTATAAATATTTGAATTTTACAAAAATGAAGAAGAAAATTTGGCCTTGCATCAAAAACAAGTAGTTGATGTTGGAGGGTTTAGTAGAAAACATGGAGAGAAAGCTAAACTTACTATATCTAGGGGAATGTAGGTATAGATTGATATTGGTAAGAGATAATGAATTTTATTATAGAAACCAATGTTGTTGTAAAGATAAACTAGTGTTTCTTCTTTATTTGTAGAAATTAAGATTAAGTTAAATAAGAATCAAATAACTTTTTATAATCTAGTTATCAACATTGATGTGATAGATAAAAGTGTTGTTGTAGAAAAAGTAAACATAGATCTTAACTATGCTAAGAATATGAGAGCACTAGGCATTGAGTAGGCTAATATCAACACCATAGTTTTGGATTCTTTTGAGCTAATGTGTAAGAAAGAGAAAGATAATAATCACTAAATAAGGATGTTGTGAGACCAAGTGGATATTCTAGAAGCTAAGCTTAAAGACAATGAAATGATCAAGTACAATCCTCCTTCCCATGCATATTGGAGGAAGAAGAATAAATCTTTGGAATTCAGAGCTTTAATAGAATGTAAGAGGCCTATGCTAGCCTTGACATGTTCCATAACAAGCTTAAGGAACTCCACATTAGTATAGGAGAGTTACGGTAGAAAGCATCAAATAAATAAATGGTGGTATAAGCATTAGTATTGCTAATTATTAAAGAAGAATAAAGGATTATACATAGATAAGGAAATAAGGATTTTGTTCATTTAATAGATCAAACTAGAGAAATTATTCCATAAGTTTTCTAATAGTGTGGTTGTAAGCACATTGGAAGAACAAAAAATAGGCCTATAAGGAGAGCCCATGGAAGAGGAAGATGAAGATGACATTACTGCTAAGGAGCTTAAAGTCTATGAGGAAGAGTGGGCTAGCATTTTGTCTAAAATCCCAACTTAGCATTCAACAATATAGACACATCCAACCTAAGCTTAGTGGAGATAGAGAAAAGAATTTTGAATTGTATAGAGACATCCAAGGTAAATTTTACATTTTCTAAAGATAGTTTTCTTTAACTTTATGTAGTGAAAAATGAGACTAACTCTCTTTTGTTTGTCTTGGTATTATACGTAGATCTTGGATAAAGAAACTAGGAATCTACAATAGATTCAACTCTAATGTAGACTGATAGTGATAACAAGGAGGAAGAGGCTATTGGTGGTAAAGAGAAATAAAGATTTGTAAAGTTACGTCTAGCATCAATTTTCTATGCTTTAGATGTGTTTGATGTAGAGTGCCAATTTTCTATGTGTTAGATGTATTTGATGTAGGGCATCAGTTAGTGTTTTGTAAAAACAATACAAAGTATAAATGACATTGGAAATAGCTCATGACATTAATTTTTATGACATTTGCCAATGTAATAATGTTTTTGAAAGAATAAAGTTTTCTACATCATTTCTTGCTAACTATTATTATGTGTTATAATAGTTATAAAAACAACATAGAACATAGAATGTTATACTATTCCTTACCATTGAACATCGTTAGTTCATAGTAAGTAATAGAGTTAAAAGAAAAAAAACTAGAAACATGAACTTATAACTTGATTTCTAATAGATGCTAATAGATGTCTACCATTTGAAAGAAATACTAAAGAAGAAGGTATCTTCAAATTTCAAGTGCCCAATGTTATTGTATTGGTGATAAATTGATGAGTAGTAGTACAAGAAGTGTAAGATGAAAGTTCTTCCTTAGTAGCAAAGATATCAAGTTCTTTGAATCCTAAGCTAGTGAACCCAATATTGGAGATAGACTCTTTATTTTGATCTATCAAGCCTTTAGTATCAATAGGAGTTTTAATGAGAAAGGAACTGTAGTTTTTCCTATAGGTTCAGCTTTAATGTTGGATGGTTTATCACTAAGTTGATAAGGTTATGCCTCATGATCTAAGCAAGGGATACTTGGAATTTGGATGTCCATAGGGATGATTATCTCAGGGTCTCAAAGAAGAAAATGTATTTCTTGGTAGATAGGAGATGAAGCTACATGATTTTGAGCTAACTAAGGGTGTCCTAATATTCCATTCATATTAGGATACTCACATATGACTATAAAAAAAGTTTTAGATTGAGTAGAATCACCTATTATAAATGGCAAGCTAATAGAATATATAATCTTTACTTTTGTACTAGTAAAGAAGATGAGGTTTGTATAGGTTTCATTGAATGTTAACTGATCATGGATATTGAGACACTTGATAATAGTCAATGTGATCATGTTAAACCCATCATTGTCATAAACATGGATGAGTGGGATGATAGCATCAAATGATATCTTAATAGTGATGTAGATTAGCAATGAACAAATAACCCCAATATTTAAGTTATTCTTAATATTTTTATCATATAAGTTCAAACTATTTGGTCCATAGTGAAGGACTTGAAGGAAGGATAAGATAGCCTATGTTTGGGTAAAAATGTTACTTGGGATCACAATGTTCTTAAGAACATTGAATAGAGTAGCAAGATTCTCTTTAGAGGTTTCTATGAAGACATAAAAGGATGAATTAGTTCCCTTGGAATGGATGATATTGGTTATTTGATGTAGAACTTTATTATTTGTTACTTGAGATGGTTGTAGAGTAGCTGCCACTGTGATTGGTTATCTAGAAATGAATGTAGGTTGAAAACCACTTGAAGACATAGGTTCGTATTGCTACTGGAAAAAGATCTTCTTTTGAGCCTTAGAGGATTTCTTGAATACCTCATCAACCTTTTATTTTTTCATATTTACCTATGATTAATTGGTGTTATTACTGCAAGTAAAAATCCTTACTTGAGATGATGGAATAGATTGACTAGATAATTAGGGTGTAGAAAATGAAGGGATACTTTAGGGTTTAGTAGAGTAATATGAGATAAGATGAGAATAGGAAGGGTGGATAGGTTAAGACAACATGAAAATATCTTTAGGTTTTTCTAAGTTAGAATAGTGAGATTGAGAAGGAGGAGTAACATAGTAGGAACATGTGGATAGATAAGGTGAATGAAGATGTTGGCTATTTAATGCTACATTGATGTGGTATAGGATCTAGGAAGGACAAGTTCATGGTGATGAAGAAGTGGTGTAATTTGATCAATAAAGCATATACGATATATTAGGTTATGAGAAATGTTAGTTATGACCCATGTAATCTAACTAATGAATGATATATGTCTCTTTTAGTGGAGAATTGTAATTATTACATTCTAGCTTAAAGGTTGAAATAACATTTCAAATTCATAATGGATCTTGAAAAAATTCAAGTTATTAATTATCTGGATGCATGATGGATGGTTCATTCTTCATCACTATATTATTTTTATCTTTGAAATCCTGTATGTTATTCTTTAAATTCCTATAGTTACCTGTGTTATGACTAGTAGTCTCATGATAGTAGTAATACTTCTTGTAGTCATATCACTTAGGCACATTAGGATATTATTTTTATCTTTGAGAAGGATTTATTTCTATTAATTGAATGCAACAATAACACACCCTTGCTTGATTAGAACGTTATTTACTCTTAAAATATCCATCCCTAAGAAGCTTGTTAAGAAGTAGGGAATACCTCATGGATATCATGGTATACTGATTCATATTCCTTTAAGGCCTATGTTGTTGAGTTAAAGAAGATGGCATTGAGGGAACATTGTTTGGTCTCTTTGAAAAGGAAGAAATAACTTGTAGTGTTATTTTTTCCTTCTCTTGCTTCACAGCTTTGTTGGCTTTGTTATGAGTTTGAAATTCTTTGTCACCATGTTGAATGGTAACGTCTTCAATACATTTGATAAGTAGAAATGTATCATTTAGAGAATGAGGCTTCAAATATAGTTAAGTACTATAGTTTTGAAGATGTTGTGAAGATGAAGTTCCTTCAAATAATATGGTAGCTTAGTTGATGTTGCTATCCATTGAAAAATGAACTTGTTGATGGGTTCATTTGGAGCTTGCTTAATAGCCACAAAGAACATAAAAATGATACTTTGAGAACTTGAAGTATTCAATGAAGGCAACTAATATTCGTTCCAAAGAGGTGATAGAACCATGAGACAAAGATCTATACCATTCAAGTTCTCTTTCAGAAAGAGAGTTAGAAAAACCCCTAAACACAATGTAAGAATAAGGAGTAAGAAGCATTCACTCATTTCTAAATGTGAGCATATGATTCATAGGATTTCTTGTTTCACCATTGTACTTTGTAAAGGTTGGAAATGAGATTCCTTTAAGAAGAATTGACATAAGAATCATAAAGCTTATAAGATCATTTAGAACCTAATCTAGAGAAATGGAAAAGCCTCCTTGTATAACTAGTGCTTTAGTTGCCTTGTCTTCAGTGCCTTGAAGATGGAACATAATGTCATTATGTAATGCTAGTAACTATGGATCTATTCCAAAAATAGTGTGGTGTAGGCTAAGCTACAATGGTAGGTGGAGAGGTTAGGGGAGGATGGATGTATGAAATGGGTCCAGGTATTATTGCACTAAGTATGCTTAATGAGATAGAATTAGGTAGGTGTATTGGAGTAGGTTGTGTATAACTATGTTGGGGAACACTAAACATGGATGGAGTAATAGTGGTAGTAATTGAAATGAATGGAAGTGATGGTATAATGGATTAAAATTAAGAGATGGAATATGAGGGTAAAAAAAATGGACTTGAAAACTAAAAGGAGGATTGGGGGTCACTAACATCATTAGGAGGAAATAATTAATAGGGTAGAGGAATGGAGCTAACCAAGATGTTAATGCTAGGTTGCCCCATAATAGAAGAAACATATTTAGGAAAAGAAATTTGTGCAACAATAACATTGATATGTATTTAATAAGATGGAGCACATTCACTCCCAACTAAATCACCTTTGAATACTAAATTCAAATATTATGCAAAGACAAAATCATTTTCTAGAAAATAAGAAAACTAGCTATATTCAATTAATGCAATTATAAGATTATAGTTAGGTTTCCACAACCCACACACATCCAAAAACTTATCACACTCAAATGATATTGTAGAGCATGAAGCTCTACAACCACATAATGGCTATTATTAATGCAAGAAACAACCAATAGAAATATCTCCCATAACTAGAGACTAAGATCTTAACTCATAAGTGAGATACAATAGAATAGAACACATAAGACCAACATACCTATAGAGAATGAGGCTCTACAACCACACAATGACTATTCTTAATGCAAGACGTAACTAATAGACATCTTTCCCATAACCTAGGATTGAGATCTCAACTCACAAGTGAGATACAATAGAATAGAACACATAAGACCAATATACCACAAGTTGATCTTGGAGTTGCAATCATCAATTACACTTACCCAATGTGTTCACACTCTCTTGCTTAGCTCTCTACTCCCAAGAGCATTTTCTCTCCCTCATTACTAATCAACAATGATGAATACATATATATTTATGTCAAATCGGAAGATAAGAAACCTAGAAACCTTTCTCCAACTTATCCTAATGTTGCCACTGAAAACCTTGATTGCTGGAAGAAAACCAAGGATCCTTGGTGCAGCAGTTTTTCAACCTCAAGTTTCCAAGGCCTCTACAAGAGAAATGGGATTTGAGGTACTTTTGCCAATCCAGAAGATCAACCATGGACTTATGAGATGAAAAACGTGGGAGTATAAATAGATTAGAAAAATGCACAAAAAATAAAATTTATTTTTGAACAAAAAACTCAAAACTTTATTGAGAAAGAATAAAAAATAAGTTAGAGAAATGAGTACAAATGATGTTAGTATGAGCAAAGAGGGGGTTCACTTATGTAAGAGTTCAAAGCCTATCGAAGTTGATGTGATCTACTCCACGATCTAGGTGCTAAGCCACTCCTGATGCTATTGAACCTTTCTTCACTGCTATAACCTCAAAACTAGAAGTTGAGTCACTCAAGGCTACAATTCTTCTACATTGGGGTTTAAGAGAGTGCAAGTATGGGAACTTGCAAGAGCTCTAGAGTGCTTGAAAATGCCCCAAGTGTGGAATTGTAAAAATGGATGAACTTTTTGAAAAATGCTTGTATGCCCAAAAGTTGTTAAACTTGCTAAAAATTCCAGAATTGTCAAAAACATGTTGGAACATGTAAATGGTGTTTGAGGTTGGCTTTTATAGGGTTTTTGGGCCATGAATGAGGTTGAAAATTGGCTATGATTTGGATACAAAAATGGCTACAAAATTGTTGCTAAATTTAGGTGAGATGGGTGCCCAAATTTAGGAAGTTCTTTCCCCCATGGCCATTCCATTAACTATAAATAGTAATAAGGGCACACCTTCCATGCTGGAGATGAATCTTCCATGCTAAGCTCTCTACCATGCTTGTTAAAGTGGATGATCAATGTTGAAGTGCATGAAGTGATGAATTTTTCCTTTTGTGGCTTCAACGTTGGGGGGATTGTATTTTCCATGCTTAGGTTAAAGACTCCATGTTGAGGGGAAACTTCCACACTGAGGAGGAAAAGTTTTTAAGTTGGGGATAAACTTTCATGTTGGGGAAAAACTTTCTAGGCTAAGGGAGAAAAGTTTCCAAGTCGGGGGAAAAGTTTCCAAGCTATGCAGTTTGTCTCCATGTTGAAGGGGGAAAGTTTCCAAAACCCCTATCCTTCCATGCTGGGGGTAGATAAGATCTACCCCTGCATGTGTTTCTAGCGTAGAAAAATATACACCCCACAAAAAACCCATTAAATTCTTTTTTAGCATTCCAAGAGGCATTTTTGAGCTCCCCAAGCTCAAATATAGATACTAGGTGACTTTTTCACTTGGAAAACGAGGCTTTGACTACCTATAAGGCATTTTTCAGTCCAAAAGTATAAAGTATGTGAAATTGCCAATTTTGTATTACAGTTTTCACATTTACAATGAAGTTTTGCCTCAGGTTTCATGGGGTGAAAGCTACATGGTGAAGATTGGCTATAACACGAAAATTTTTGTGGTGTTTCAATGGCCCCTCTTTATTGGTGCCTAGAGGATTGACTTGAGAGGCATTGACAAAGAATACAAAACATCATTGCATATTATAATGCTAAAATGCATACATGTCACATGAGAACCAGGCTATCTAGGTCACCAAAGTTGCTAGTTTAAGATCATGGCAGGCCATGGTACTAGTTTAAGGCCTTGGTAGGCCATGTTGTTAGTTTAAGGTAATAGCAAATTATTTGAAAGTAGGCTTGCTTATTGATGATCTATCAGCTACATGTAGTATGAATTTAGATAGGAATGAATGATTGGATTGGCTAGCTCATTTCCATCCATGTTGGCTAGTTTGAATGCTCCATTCCCATAGGCTTTGGTAACAAGGAAGGGCCCTTCCTAGTTAGCTGAGAACTTGTTAGCATGCTGATGGATGACTTTGAGGACTAGGTCCTTCTCCTTGATCTTGTGCATGGTCAAGTCATGGTGATGTTGTTTCTTTTTCCTCTCTTGATAGTACTTGATGTGAATGAGTGCTTACATACGTTGCTACTGCATCGAATCTAGGGCTACCATCTACAACTCCTTGCTTTACTCTTCATTGATGAAGTTGGTCAAGGCTACTCAGAATGATGGCATCTATAATTCGAGAGGTAAAACAACTTCAGAACCATAAATAAGGCTATAAGGGATCATGCCAATTACCATGCGATAGGTTGTTTATTATGCCCATAGTGCATGAACAAGCCACTCATGCCACTTGCGCTTGCTGTTGTTGAGCATCTTCTTGAGCAAGTTGATTGACTTGTTTCTTACTTCTGCTTATCCATTGGCTTGAGGGTAGTAAGGTGACGAGAAAGAATGCTTAATGCCTAGGTTGTGATAGAAATCCTTGGTTTCTTGGCTACTAAATTGAGGTCCATTATCTATAACTATGGTCATGGGTATGCTAAAACAAGCTACAATGTTATCTAGGATAAATTTGTAAACTTGTTTAGATGTGGTCTTCCTTATGGAAATAGCCTCAATCCACTTGGTAAAGTATTTTGTTGCAGTGATGATGAAGCTATGTATTGTAGAAGGCTTAGTTATTATAGGTTGAATGATATCCAACCCCCATCATTCAAATGGCCATGTTATCTAGGTTGTATGTAACTTAGTTGGTGATACATGTATTAGGTTGCTATATCATTGGCATGTGTCACATTACTTAATCTTTTGTAGGTAGCCATTCTTCATAAGGAGCCAATAGTAGCCTAACTATCTAATCTTAGCATCCCTAGCTCTGGGTCCTATATGTCCTCCACAAACTTCCTCTTAAACCTCCTCTAGGACTATTCTAGCTTCAATTTTACCTAAGCACTTTAGGAGTATGCCATCATAGGATTGTCGACATAATGTGTTATCAGCTATGATGACATACTACTTAGATTGCTTCTGTATGGTGTCCTTTTGAGTAGTAGTTAGGCCTTGTGAGGATTCACCATGCTTATGGTAAAATTTGATATCATCATACCATTCCTTGGGAGGAATAGTATGAATGATGGCCACAAAGGTATCCTCAGTGTTCTATGTAATGGAAGTAGCATAGTCCATGGTTAAGGTGGGAAACTTGCTAAACACATCTGGTGTCACACTAAGGACTAACATTGCATTTGCATTAGCTATGGAATTTTCATTTTTGGGTATTTGTTAGACATCAATGTCTATGAATTGTTGTAATAATTACTTCCCTAGATCATAGTAAAGTTGTAAGTGCTTAGCTTTGCATTCATAGACTTCGGTTACTTGGTTAACCATGAGTTGTGATTTGCCTTTGATGCTAGGTGTTTAATTTTTAATTCATGAGCTACCATCATTCCTCTAATCTAATCCTCATATTCTGCTATGTTATTGGTACATGGAAATCCAAAATGATAAGCAAAGGGTTAGATTTCACTAGATGGGAATGTTACAATGGCAGTAGCACTAGGTCCATGGGTGATTGAAGCTCTATCAAAGTTCATGATTGCCTCATAATCCTCAAGCACATGGCTAACTATGTTAATGTGTTCATCAGGGAACTTAAGATCTATGGTTGATTGGTTATCAATAGGTAAAACTATTGGTTGTACAACTATAACTTGCCATTTTTTTTAGTATTGAGAGATGTAATGCAAGTCAAATTTTGTGGTTATGGCTTTCCATTAGGCTATATGACTACTTTTGTAAATGTTGGTTGTTATGACTCTGAGTATGTTATCCTTCTAAATTACATTGACTTGGCTCATGAAGAGGTAGCATCTTCATTTCTTCAAAGAGAAGACTAGTGCTAGACAATACTTCTTCACTTCAATGTATCAAGCCCTGTGGGCAACTAACGCATGGCTAAGGTAGTATATAAGCATTTATGCTCTATTATCATGTTTCTAATAAAGTAGAGAGGCAATGGATGTATCAGAGATGATAGATAAATGTAAATTGGTTTACCTTCTTGTGGAGAATAGACTATCATTAGTTGTGTCAACTCTTGCTTAAAGTTTTCAAAGGCCTCTTGGCATTGAGAAAATTGATTAAGTGGAACTTGGGTAAAAGTGGATAAATAATGTAAAAATGCTATTAAACATTTGCAACTCTAATGTAATCAAGGCCATCCAAGGTTATTAGTGAGATAAGGTCAATTTGCAAAAGGGCAATAAAGGTGAACAAAGATCACATAAAGGTCAAAAAAACGGAAGTAAAAGGCTACAAATGGTTAATAAAGGTTACAATTTTGTCAGTTTAAGGCCTTAGTAGGCCATGATGCTAGTTTAGAGTCTTAGTGGACTAGGTTGCTAGTTTAAGGCCTTAGCAAACCATGGTCATATGTTGTCAAACAGTGGTTAGGGAAGGTCAAATGCCACTATTTGATATCATTTAAAGTCCAAAAAGGGTAAATAGATCTATAATAAGACAAATAATGAACATATAAGGTTGTATAATGTCCATAGAAGGTTAACAAGGCAACATAAGTCCAAAAACAAGCCAAAACATTATGTAATAAGGCAAAAATTAAGCAAAATAGGTTATATATGATAAAATTTGGTTAATATAGGCCAAAACGTATTAGGGTTTTGCCAATTTTAGGCCTTAGCAGGCCATGTTTTGAGGCTACAAGGGTATTAGGTGAGTTCAGGCATCAATTAGGGCTATTTGGACCAAACAATCAAGTGTTTTGAGGCTTCCATGCTAGGGTCAACATGGAAACAGGGATCCTTAGTATGAAAACTAAGAAACATAGGTTTTATGGTGCTCAAAAGTCCAAAATTGAGGTTCTAGGACCTTCCTAATTTAGTGTAGAGTCATATCCAACAAAATTGAGCACTCGAAAGGTCTATAAAGGTCAAAAAGCAAGTTCTGAAGGCTTCCACCCCTGTTTCCATGCTAGCCAGCATGGAAATGAGGCGGTGTAGCATGGAGAACCAAAATAAAAGTAAAAATATGCTCAAACATGGTTAAATATGAAGTTGGAGTCTAGATCTTGAACTTGTGCATCTCATGGCTTTGTTCCAAGGCAATTTGAGGCTCTTTTAAGTGTCAATAGATGTCAAAATGGTTTCCCCCTTTTTTTAATGCTGGGCATAGTATCCGCAGCATGGAAAAATAGGGGGACACTTATTTTATAAGTTTAGAGTGATTTGGAGGTAATTTGACTAGGTTTATAGGCCCCTAGGCTTATAGAATTTGATTTTGCAAGTTTCTAGCAGATTTCAAACATGTTTGAAGGTTGTTTAAGGGAATTTAAAGTCTTCCTCCTATTTCCATGCTGGGAGAGTTATCCAATATGGAGGAATAGGGGGAATAGGTTTTGAAGGTTGAAATGAGATTAGAAAAGAAAAATATTGAGCCTATGAGGTCTTGGGCTTCTCCGACATAGATCTTTGGCTTCTGAGAATGCCATCTTGGCTCCAAAAGTGGAAAAATTACTTCCCCCATTGTTTCCATGCTAGGGAAGTTACTCCAACATGGAAGAAGAAATAATCCTAGATCTAGGCCAATTCAAGTCACAATCGATCGTGCATGTTACCTCCTAGAGTTACTAGGGTCAAGGGCTATGGATCCATGTCAAACTTTAGTAGTTTTGGACATCCCTAAGTGGTTTTTTGGCTTCCAAAATTTTTCAATGTTAAGGATGGAGAGCTTAGCATGAAAAACTAGGGGGAACCACTTTTTGGCCAGTTGGGATCAGTTTCGTGAAGTTTAAGGGCTATAATGGCTAATGTTAGGGTTCTAGAGTGCATGAAAGGTCATTTGGTATTATTTTGAGGTGTTTAGGAGCCTTAAATAAGTCCCCCTTTGAGTTCCCAAACTAA
The DNA here is from genome assembly GCA_015680685.1 of Gnetum montanum. Lineage (NCBI taxonomy): Eukaryota > Viridiplantae > Streptophyta > Gnetopsida > Gnetales > Gnetaceae > Gnetum > Gnetum montanum. The sequence goes on from MNCI01027477.1 coordinate 211,671, forward strand.
GGATACTATCGTTAGCATGGAAAAAGGGATCCCTAATGTGGAATAACCATATAACTTAGATATAGGCCAATTTTAACCTCAATTGATTATGCATGTCAGCCTTTGGGGCTATTGGGGTTGAGAATTAGGGTTTGGTGTTTAATTTTGGCCATTTTGAGTATTTCTAAGCATGTTTTGGACTTCCCCCTTTTTTTCCATAATAGGACTAGGATGCTTAGCATGGGAAACTAAGGGGAATCAAATTTTTTCCTTCTAACATCAGTTTCTTGAAGTTTGAAAGCTCTAAATGATGTTGGTAGGATCCTAGAGCACATGCAATGTTAGTTAATGTTGTTTTTTGGTAGTTATGAATTCCAAATGAGTTTTCCCCTTAATTTCCACACTGAGTAGTATGGAGGGGGGTATTCCCAGTGTGGAGGCACTAAAAAACTTAGATCTAGCCTAGTTTTAAGTTTAATCGACCATGCATGCTAGCCTCATGGATTATCAGGGTTAAATACTAGGGTTTGGACTCAAAATTAGTCAATTTATAGGTTTTTGAAGTAGTGTTTGAGCCTCCCCATCTTTTTCCATGCTAGGGATAGTATGCCTAGTGTGAAAAATTAGGGGAAAATAGATTTTCATAATTTTGCATTATTTTTGATCATGCATGTAGGTCCTTGAGGTTGCTAGTGACAATGGTCAATGCTTGGTATCAAAATTTTGTTGTTTTGAAGGTTGATGAGTAGTTTTTTGGCTTCACCCCATTTTTCCATGTTAGGGATTCCATGATTAGCATGGAAAATTAGGGGGAAAGCTTTTTAGTCATTTTTTATCACTTTCAGTCATTCATGTAGGCTTCCAAGGTTGTCGACATCAATTGCAACTACTTGATGTAAATATTTGGTTATTTCAAGGGTCACTATGCATTTCCTAGGCTTCCCCCCCTTTTTTCACATTA
>MNCI01027477.1:212632-224128 GCA_015680685.1 Gnetum montanum
GGGGGTGGGGGTGGCAGTGGAGCGAGGTAGGGGGGAGAAGTTTTTTGATAATTTTTTGTCACTTTTATTCATGCATGCAGGCTCCTAAGGTTGCTAATATTGATTTTTTCCATTTAAGGTCAAAATTTGGCTATTTCAAGGATCATCAAGCAATTTTTAGGCTTTCTCCCATTTTTTCATGCTAGGGCTACCATGCTTAGTGTAGAAAATTAGGGGCATGAGGGCATTTTCATTTTTTTTGGTCATTCTATTTATGCATGAGTGTTCATAGGATTGCTGATGTTAGCCATCAGTGCCTAAGGTCAAGATCTAGTCATTTTGGAGGCTGTGAGGGGGTTTTCAAGCTTCCCCCATTTTTTCATGTTGAGAGTGGAAATCTTAGTGTGAAAGAGGTCTCCCTCCTTGAAGAAATTTAGATCTAGTTTAAATCAACAACCGATCGACCATGCATATTAACCTTCAAGGTTTCCAGTGTTGATGATCAATGTTAGGTGTTAAGATTTGATAGTTTGGAGGCTTCTAAGCACCTCATGCAATCTCCCAACTTTCTTCTAGGTTGGGAATTATGGTCCTAGTGTGGATGAGAGTGGGATGCCAATTTTGTACCAAATTTGACCACTCTTGGGACTTTTGGAAGCTTCAGAGGGGGCTTTTGGTAGGGTCTAGGGGTCACTAGGCATTAAGAAATGGTCATTAGATCATCAATTCAGGTCATTTTTACCTTCCGTCCATCTATCCACACTAAGGGTGAGAGGCTCAACATGGAAGAAGCCTTCTCTAGCATGGAAAAACACTAAATCCTAGATTTTAACCAATTTTAACCAATTTTGACAAGGTTTGGTGGGGTTTTGAGGCTGCTGGAGATGCTTGGAGGGATTCTAGGTCACATGGAGTGCACTTTGGGGTCAAGCTTGTGCTAGATGAGTGTTGAGAGGCAAGAGTGAGTGTTAGCCCCATTCTTCCATGTTGGGCATTGCTACCCCAGTGTGGAAATCCATGGTGTTTAGCCTTGCTCATGTTTTATCCACTTATGGAAACCCGAGGTTGAAAAAGGTAGGTTTGAGTTACCAAGAATAGAAAAATATTTGTAATTCTAATTAATTTTTAAAATAAAAGGAATTTTTCCACATTGGGCATGGTATCCCCAGCATGGATGCATGGGGTTAAGGTTGCCATAATGTTTTAAGTGTCAAAATTGGTAAAAATCTCAGTGTTAATGCAAGTTTTGGTCAAGAATAAAGGTGCAAGTGGGGCCCACAATCCAAAAATTTATAATTTTGACAAGTGAAGTTGTTTCCCACAAAAAAATAAACATGAACTAGACTTTCCTCCCTTGTACGTTAGTGTACTTTTAGTTGTGGTGCATTGAATTGGTAGCTGGGGTTTCAAGGTGTGTGTTTACATTTTAGATGAGTTTTATATGTCAAATTTTGCAAGTTTTGGTTACAGTTGTCATTCTATAGCAAGAGTGTGTTGGAGGAGAGCTATGGTAAAGGTTCTTGTGGTAGAAACAACCAATTCTCAGCATGGAAGCCTCCCATCTTCCTCAAAGCTAGCGTTGAGCTCTCATCCTCTTCAGTTTTTAGCCATTCCCAATGTTGAGGCTGCATGGCATCAAAGAAAGCAAGGGGAAAGAGATAAAATCCTATAATTCAAAAGGTGGAAGGACATGCTTAGGAGTTAAAAGAATTTTCCAAGTCCATATTCATCTAGGCTTCTTCTATTACTGCTCTGAGGTAGGCAATTTTGCTTATTTTTTCATTTATTTCTTGTGGTTTTTCTACTTTTTTTGCTTCCTATGTGTTGAGGCCATTTTTTCAAATCTATTTTGGTAGAGGGATCAAAATGGAATTTTCATGAAATCCCACCTCCTATTTTGGCTACTCCCATGTAGATCTATAATTGTTTCATTGCTTTAGCTTTTTTAGATTTGATTTTCAAAATAGAACTTGTTGTTTCATGCTTTTTTTTCCAAAATTTTGGGGTATGGTTGTTTTTTTAGATCTAGCCCTTAGGATTTGTTAAAATTAAATTTTAAAAAAATTATACTCAATTATTTTGGTGTGAAATTTAATGGGTTTCAATGGTTTTGGCTATTTCAATTGTTTCCATGGCTATATGAAATTTAGGTTTTGAGATTTTTGAACTTTTGATATAAAAGAGCAAGAAAAGTTGTATAATTTTCTTGATGGAATGGCTGAACATTTGCAAAAGTAAAGGTTATGGTTTTGTAACCCTTTGTTTAAGCTTTCTGATATTTTTTGTCTCATTTAATTTGACCTTGAAATGAAGAAGTTATGGTTGTTTTCCTAACATTGCATGGTTAGGTTGTTTGTGCTGCTTTTGCAATTATATGTAATTTTGTGAATTTTTTAAAGAAAACGGCAAAGGTTTTGGCTATTTTTTGGTCATGGATATGTAGGCATTGGCTTCATCTTTCCATGGAGGTGGAATCACTTTGATTGTACTTAAAACAAATTTTTTACTAAGCATGTGTAATTAGGATGTTTGTGCCATTTTCAGATTATTATCTAAATTGATGAATTTTTCTTGCATACATGGAAAAGGTTTTGATTTTTTTCTAAACGTTGGTGGAATTGCTCCATTTGGAGCTCAAACAAATGTTTTATGCATTTTTTTCTATAGTTGTGTGAATCAAGGCAAAACTCACGGTTGTAGTACATAACCCATTTGAAAATAGAAGTGGTTGATATGTATAACTTATGTTTTTCTTTTGTGAACATGTAAAATCAATGCTTAATTTTTCTTTTTTCAAGAAGAGTAAAAGATTTTTCTATTTTTATGATGTCTTTTTCTAAGTTTATTATGCTTTTTCTAAATTTGTGCATGGCTGATGCTTTTCCAAATTTATGCATGCTTTGCATAGTTTAGATGCTTTTTAGATGCTATTTTCCAAATCTATGCACAACTTGCATGTTTTTCCAAGTTCATGCATAACTTAGATGTTTTTTCTAGATTTATGCATGATTTAGGCTAAGAATTACTTTTAGCTATAATGTTTTGGCTATAAAGACTATTAAATATGGTAACAATACTTTTATGGAATTTCTTAAGCTAATTTAGATAAACATCTAAGAGCTTTTTACAAAGGCTAATTTCACCTTTGACTTAGAAAATTTTTTCTTAATTTGTTAAGAAATTTCAATTGGTCATGATAAAAGGCTGCAATAATAATGTTTTCTTATGGAATTACTTAGGATGATTTAGCAAAAAAACACCTTATACTTTTTATAGAGGCTAATTTCACCTCTGACTAGATGTTTTATCCAAATTTGTTAAGTAATTTTCATTGGTCATAAGATTTTTTGTGCTTTGCTTCATGTAGGATCTTTTTGAGGCCTATCCTCATCATAGTGGAGCCAGTTGGTATCTTGTGCTATATTGGTCATCTTAAGATCAACACTCCACCACATGATATGCCATTTGAGAAGCTCTTGTTCTGGTTTTAATCTAGTAAATGAACTTCCCTACCTATCTCCTTAGAAACTTTAGTGTGATGCTATGGTCACACTTGTCTAGGGATGTAGCCAAGGTTGTTTTGGAGGCCTTGTTGTCCCAAGAATTTGGGTTGATTATCAAATACATAATTGATACGCCACTTCCTAAGACTATAGGGGGTCTAGTAGATGCCATAGGTCCATGTTACCTTTTAGAGATTTGGAAAATGCCATAGTATAGTCAGTATAATACTGATAATACTTTGATTGTGGTGCATAGAGCTCACACATTATTCCAAAACCTACCTAGCATTGTGTACCATCTACTATGGTAAACATGATTATTATAATGATTTTATGATTTTGGCTTGATTACATTCCCTAACTTCATTGATTTTACAGCTTCTTGTAGGTACAAGGTCAACGATCAGGGCTTAATTGTCAAAGATCAAATCTTGGCAGTGAATCAAACTCTTTAGATAAATTCATCAGGAGTCCTCAAATTAGAATTCTTGTGTATTAACAATTAAGAGGAGACTTTGATGAATTCGTCACTAGGTTTAGCCATGTATACAAAAAGTGTAAGGATGATAGGACGATGCACAACTGGTGGGTAGATGCCAATACCATGGATCAGACTCTTGTAGATAGGATCTCCACACCATAGTAGAAAAGAAAAGGTAAACATAAAGGCTATAACTTCTAGTGTTTGTATGGCTATAACTTTGAGTGTTCTATTGCTTTGATTAATCATTGATATTGATGCTAAATTTTGGTTATTGCTTCGGAGGACCTTCCACTGCAATTGATGTCACTATACCACTTTCATGTTCATGTCATGAGGATACCCTCATCTTTAAGTTTGGTGATGTGACATCAGTATAGGAATCACTAAAGGGATAGGCTCCTGGATATGTTTAGGCAAACATCCAACATGCAAGTTTACTTAATGCATTCATGGCACCAATCCCTTCCATTATTGCTATGGAGATCCTACATGTCATTGACTTATTCGATGAGAAGGTTGGTCATTTTAGTACCATTATCTAAGGTGTTAAGGTGAACATGGATGTAGGTACTAGCCTCTTTCATGACTTGTTTGGTATCCCCACTGATGAGGCAAAGGTTTCCACTAGGAAAATAAGGGAATTGGGCCATCGTGAAGAAGTTGTAAAGTGGCTTGGTACTAGCTTGGGCCACTCTAGAATTTTGATGGATAGCTTTACAAACCCTGATGCAAAGGAATCATATCCTTTGTTTAGGTCTTGTGCATTCCCCAAACTGCTATCACAAAAGAAGGTAATTAACCTAGCATAAGGGTGGACCTTTAAGAAGTTATTGATGGAGGACATTAGATTTGATTGAGTGAATCCTTTGGCTATTGGGATTTGAGAGGAGATCCTTAGACTCCTTGTTGACACCTCTACAATAATTCATATGCACTTTGCATTTTTTGTAGGTTATCTAAAGAGGTTTGTAGAGTTTCTAGTGGTGTATAGGAATGGATGATAGATTTCCCAAGACCCAAGCCAACTTTCTATGCCTTAGATAAAGCACATCTATCAAATAGTGTAGGCCTAGAACCCACTAGAGGGGATGGATGATATGTTATTCATCATCACTAAGAATCTTGATGTTAGGCAGTACGAGTCTCTTGATAGTACCGATGATGATGAGCCCCTCTTGTTTCTTGCTAGTGTTTAGGATGTCAAACGATAGTGCATGGAGGTTGGAGGGATAGCTAGGGAGAAACTTAAGAGGCTTATGAAGGAGGCACCCCTCAACATCAAATCAGCCTACCCTGAAGAAGCTTAAGTTTAAGCTTAAGCCATCACAATAGGTAGTTGCAGATATAATTTATTTAAATTTGGCTATTTCATGTATTAAAATTTTATGACTACTTTATGGTTTCATGCATTAATCGGATTTCTACGTGTTATGGTTGTAGATAAGTAGCAGGTTATAGTAGCCCAAGCTGTTGTGGAGGTAGAACAAAGGTGGGTAGAAGAGGAAATCCTAAAGCAACCTATGGTTAAAGGACTTGCCAATGCAGGTATAGATGATATAGATGCCTTGTTTGGTGAGGTAGTACCAGGTACCTATGCCATCATCATCCCAAAGGAGGGAGAGGAGGAGGAGCTAGGTATGCCTATGCCTTAATATTTTTTTTACATCTCATTGGTTATCTTTGGTCATGGTCCTAAATGTTTGATGATTGTTATGCTTATAGTAGTTCCTAAGCCACCAGTGTAACCTTTCATCCCTAAGTTTCATGTAAAACCATGGGAAGAGACTCTAGAAAAAGTGAGTTCTTACATGGAATGGCTAAGGACATCATCAATCGATTACATCAGGTTGTGCCTAGGATAGGTAAGGATTTCATTTTATGTGCTTTAGTTGTGGGCTTTACTTGTATTATGGCTATGTTAGGTTTTTTTTTATGGTTGTATTTTATGCTTGTGTAGTACCCTCCATGGAGTGGAATCCCAATAGAGACATGAAGATAGACTCTTTACCTAAGCTTCCCTCTAATGTGTCTAGTGCATTCATGGAGTTATACGAGACCACTACTAATTTAGTAATGTTGTGTGCAAAAACTTCATGGGAGCTAGAGAAGTCCAACAAATCCCTATGGGAGGAAGTTGTGGCCTTAAGGTAAAAGACTCAAAGGTAGGAGGGCATGATTAGAGATCTTTGAGATCATAAATCCTTTGTAGAAGCCTAAGTGGCTAAATTGGAGGATTTATGGACTAAGGAGATCATGTGGGCTTGATATTGACATATTGTTTAGGACAAAGTAGTTGTCCTAAGGGAGATGGTGGAACAATGTATGCAGATGAACCTTATCTCCCAAAAGGTTGAGAACTAGAAGGATCAGTGTGCTTGGGTCTTGGAGTGGGGCAAGACATAAAAGGTTTACAAATGTTAGTATAAGGCTAGTCATAGGGCCTACCTAAAGGGGTTTAAGGAGGAATCAGTTGAACAATGTAAGAGAGAGCTGTTTATTTAGGGGATCTAGGCAAAGAGTGCTTATCAACTTTTTGAAAGTACTCTTAAGGTGGAGCAATCCCGTACTCTTTAGATCACAACTATTGCAAGTGAGACCTCTACAGCTGCTACTACTCATGATTCTCCTACCTAGACTCTTATAGATAAGTTCAACATTCTTTCCGGCATTGATCTTGGGGATGTTGATATGGTCAACATGATAGAGGACTAGATCCTCCATTTTTTGGAGAAAGGCCTTCCCCATCTACCCTTGGAAGTAATGGAGATAGAATCTTCTCAGGTTTGATATATTTTATGATTTAGTTTTTGTTTTAAGTTATGATTATGGCTATGCATTACTAACTAGCTATATGTTGTTGCATTTCAAACCTCAAGAGACATTGGTAACCCTAAAGGTGAGAGTGGGAATGATCCACCACTTCCTCCTTTGGATGCCACTTAGCAACCTCCAATTTAGCTTGTTTTTGTTTCTATGTTGATGGATATGGTTAGCCAAGACTATGTTATAGATGTTTTTTATTCTTTGGCATTTTCACCACATAGTGTGGCCATGGCTATGTATGTTATGGATATTTTAGTTTTAAATTTAGATCTTTATTTTATTTTAGCTACATGAATTTATAGTAGTAGTAAATATTGTAAAACCTTGAAAATGACAATGTTGATGTTTTTGCTTATAAAATCAAATCACTAATCAACAAAAATAATTTTCATAATAAGTAAGATGCTTACTAGTTTTAGGTCATTATGGGCATAGGTTATATTGCACAATTATGAATACGTTACCCATTTAAGGCCATGGCAGGCCATAATGCTAGTTTAAGGTCTTAGTAGACTATAATGCTAGTTTAACATCTTAGTGGTAGGGTTTGGAAGAGATGATTTTTTTGATGTTTAAAGCATAGGTAAAAATAAAGAAATGTTGTATCAAATAGTTAAAAATGCAAACAAATTTAGGCTACATGCATAAAGAGTAAAACAAAAATTTCATAAAAAATATATAATAAATTATAAAGGAAAAGTAAGGCTATATGGCTATTAGTGCATGTAGTCTTAGGAGCATGGGAAGGTTAAGGTAAACGTCAGTTGTGCAGATTCTTCCTAGTCTTTGCAAGATTAGGGAGTGAGTAAGGCCTACTTTGCACAAGCTTGTATTTACCATCTCACTCACTTATGATGTTAAAATGGAGTTCATTCCATAATGTATCCCATTGTCAATCATTGTCATTGTTGGTTGTCTTGGTTTTTTGCTCTTCATGGCTTGGAGCTTTTTATTGAAGCTCCATTTTGAACACCTATTCCATGTCTACATTGTTAATAGCTAGGGGAGTTGCATTATCACCATGAATGATGATTCCAACCTCCTTGTAAGGAAGGTGAATTCCTTGATGGATGGGTGAGGACATAGCTCGTAAGTAAGCCAACCAAGGTCTTACCAAGATTAGGTTGAATCTTGGTGTCTCTTCCACCACCAAGAAGTTAGAAGTTGTAGGGAATTATTCTCCAGCTACAAAATCTAAGGAGATAGACCCCTTGATGGTAACTCTTGATCCATTGAAGGAATTAAGAGCTATAGTGGTTGTCGGTTGCACTGGCTTAGTTAAGTCAAATTGTTTAATGATGGTACATGGGATGACATTGGTTGTAGCTCCATCATCAACATGCACCCGATGTATTTTAAATTGTCCTATGCATATGGTTATGAATAAAGGGGTTGTAGTTACTTTGCCATTCTAGGGATTAATCTTAATTTTGCTATGACAAAATGTTAAGGATGTTGATTTCTCCTTCCCTAGTGAGGGAGGAATCATCACTACATGGATGGCTTCCTTGTTATCAGGAATATCCTTACTAATGGGTATGAAGGTTACCGTTTTGACTAGCACCTCATGATGTATGGTGGAAATCATGATCAGGTCATATAAGCTTAGGATTGTGTTTTTCTACTTCAGGGATTGCCTGACTTGGTCCATTGCACTGAGGAAGTTTTTGTTGTTGGTCATGGGCTTGTCACTGCAGTTGTGCTTTACTTCCTTCATGCATTCCAAAATATGGACTTTGGCTTTAGGATTTGCCTATTGTGGCTTTTCCTTGTTGTGTTGGTTGTGCACTTTGGTGTCCTTTTGTGGCTAATTGATTGAAGGAGATGGGACAGAGGAGGTCATGGATATAGCTAAAATGGAAGTGAGTTTTGATGGGTCCACTTTCTTTTGTACCTTCTTATGCTTGTCTTCCTTGTTGTCAAGATTTTTCTTATGCTTCTTCCTTTAGTTGGCTATAGTTTTTTGGTTATCAACAATTGGTTCTAAGGAAGAGTAGTAGCATTGGCCACCATAGGGGATCATTGTGTAGTTGGTTGGGCTATGACTATTTGAATTGTGTTGGGTTGAAAGATTTTGATGAAAAAAGGTTCCCTTAGAGGCATTTTTGATGGTACTCTCACAATGAAGCAAGATATTATGCTATGGGAAGCTGAAGAAGCTCTTTCATCATAGAGGGGTACTTGAATCATGAATGGTTCTCTTGTAGGTCTTTGGTTGTGATTGATGCTAAATGTTGAAATAACATAGGAGCTATCATTAGCATTCAATGGGTCTTTGTAGATTTGCATCAACTAGTTTTATGTCTGAACTAGGTTAGAAGCATCTAAGTGCAGTTTTTCCTTATCTATAATCCTTTGTAGGTCATCCTTTAGCACAAGAAAAAAGTTTGTATGATGAATTAGTAGTTTATGATAATGGAAAAAATGGTCTAGCTTAAAATATCTAGGCAACTATGGATCATTCTTCATTACCATAGTGGGATCTATTTTGCATAGCTACTCATGTCTCTTTCAAGAAGATTAAGTCATTTGTTTGTGCTACATGCATCTACTTCTTAATAATTGGTCTAGCCACTTGGATGGTTTTAATGACAATGTAGTGTATTTAGACTTATTCTTCCTTTTAAAGTTAGGTCCACTCATTGTCAATGTAGTGGTCCTAGACATTGATGGTTTGTTATTCCAGTGATTGGTGGGGGCCTTATGCCAATTGACCTTTGGCCCTTGGTTTATGATCTTGGTTTCCTTGGTTACAGTTGCTATGGTAGTGTTGTTTTGTTTGCTCTTTTCTTTATTTCTTTAAGTGTGTTGGTTTTTATATGATATATAGGCAATATCATGGTTGGCCTCTACGGCATCCTCTATATTTTTAGTTTGTGAGAATGCTTGGCTAAGATACCATGGATCAAGGTAGTAGAGTTTAGATTGGATGAAGTCATTAATTGATCCTTTAAATATGGCTAACAAGTGGGCTTTAGTTATGGGTTCTAGTATTTCATTTAGCTAATCATTCCACTACTGAATGAATTTCTATATGGGTTCTAAGGATCCTTACTTGAGCTTCATGAGTTGGTCAAGTGTTGTGTCAGGATTCAAGTTATACTTGAAGCAGTTGATAAATAGGACTACTAAGTCCTATAAAGAGGATATGGACCCTGTGGGCAATGCACGATACTAATCAAGTGCTTTCCTAGTCAAAGACATAAAGAAAATCCTCATGATGGTATGAGGCCACGGCTATAAGAGTAAACATTTAGATCAAAAGGTAATAAGATGAGCATTAGGGTCACCTTCTTCATTATATTTGCTAAATTGGGGAATTAGGACACTAGGAGGAAGTGTCAAGGATGGGACTATAGGACTTATGAAATCATCCTGGTAGAAGTCCATAAGCTTGACAGTTTGTGTGGTAGAGGCTTTAATCCTCTTCAACTCCTTCCTTAGGTTTTGGCTCATTTGGAAGGCTTGATCGAAGCCTTGCGATGGCCCCATAGGTTATAGGGTTTGTACATAAAGTTGTGGCATATGTTGTGAGGCTTGTGGCCTCATTAAGGGTTGCATGATAGAAGGAAAAGGTTGCACTATGGTTGTGGCTTGTGGGCCAAACAAAGAAAAAGAGGTTTGTGCTAGTAATTGAGGCACAAATGGGACAAATGTGGTGTGTGATACCTATGTTGCTTGGGATCCCATGGTGGATCCCGCATGAGTAGTTAATGAATTTTTGGTGGTAAAAACCATCGTTGATGATTTTATGTATCAAGACTATGTTGCAAATGGCATTGATGTGCTATAGTTGGTTGCTTGTGACATTGTTTGAGTGTGGTTTGTGGCTATAACTAGAATGGGATTTGCCGTAGTAGGGTAAGAAGGAGTGGAAGATGGTGAAACCATTCCCATGAAGAAAACAAAAGCATTAGGGGAAGGTTTTGTGACTTTGGGGGATGTTTGTTGGAACAGTCCTCCAAGGATGTTTTCAGGCTTAGATTCTACCTTAAATTCATCCTCCTCTTCCTATTGTTCCCCAAAGGTAGGCTTGTCATCTTCCTCTTCCATAGTAATCAATTAGGCTAGGATGCTAAAATAGAAATTATTAAGAGTAATTTCCTCATATGGGGAAGGGATGTACTTTTTTCCATGTGTATGAGCTCAAAATCCCTTTTGGGCTTGGCTTCAATTCATGGAATTAGCATGCTCGTCTATATTTTGGCATAAATGAAGTTATAAAAATCTTCATATATGACTACAAAATCAAGACTTTTTCCTCTGATTCTCAAAGATCAACTACACTCCATGATGGCAGGGTCTTTGGAATCATACACACTTATTGTTTGTTGGAAGATGAGGGGTAATTTGATGGGCTTTTGGAAAGACATGGCTATAGTGCTAAGGATTTCTTAAAAATAGGCTATAAATGGTAAAATAGGAGTAAAATCCAATGAATAGAATGTAAAAAATATTAAAGGAAATGAATATGACAAAAAATGATGTACTTATTATAATTAGTAAGTTGGGGATGAAGGGGGTTTACCCCTTTACAAGAAATGGAATATTGACAACATTGGTTTCAAATCTCACCCAAGTTAACCTCCCAACTACCTCTACGTTGGGTATGGCAGGGTGAGGTGGGGGGGCATGGGCGGAAGAAGGAGGGTGAGATAATGAAAATCTCACACCTTCTTATTTCAACCTTGGAGAGAGAGAGAGAGG